>JASVER010000043.1:5510015-5690015 GCA_030449065.1 Oceanodroma leucorhoa
AAAAATAGGTTGCAAATTACTCATCAAGAAGTTTGATGAGATCAGTGACAGATGCCAATAACAGAATTCAGCGTTGTGCTCTTTTGTATCCAGTACAAGCATACAACGTGTATGCAAAGCCTATTTGTTTATAAAGGCCTCCAGAAATGGGAAAAGTGTGTGTATTGGGTTGTTTGAAGCTCTTGTTACTGCTTACCATACATAATACCTGAGATACTAAATGTCATGTCAGGACCTAGCCCAAACTAGACTCAAAGCGCAATGGCCCTAAAATGGGGAAATTGAGTTTAAAGAACTTGCAAGGCAAAGTTGGTTGGTTGTGTTGTTTTTTTTTTTTCATGGGAAGTCCAGTGGTAGCCAGGACAGCCCTAAATGATGTTTGTGGAGTGCCTAAATAACAGTTAATAACAGTCAGGAGTGCATTTTCAAGCAMATTTTCCTGACAGGATTTCTAAGATATCACCCATCATGATTCATGATCATCACCCCCCTCCCACCCCCTTCCTGGCCCTGGTGGAGAAGAGGAGGTACAGTGGAGTCCCACCTCCTGCCTTCCCTGAACACATTAGTCCTGTAATAATATTGGCAAGGAAATGGATGAGGTACAGCCTGCTACCATTCTGTCCACTCTTCTAGTTCAATACATTGCTTTAGACTCCAGACAGCAGTAGTGTTACAAGTCAGCTGTAGAAATAACCGAATTTAAAAAGCAGAGTTGTAAGAAGACAGCATTAACTTTTGGAATTCATAACTTTAAAATGTCCAAATACTTATTTAGCTTTAAGCTTCTTTCTTTCTTTTTTCGCCCCCCAGAAAAAGTGTCACCATTGKGCAGAAACCAAGCACATTTTCTATAGCTGAGTTATGAACCTCTGAACATACAGGTTTAAAATGGAAATACTGACATAATCTTAAATGTAGTGCCACTACAATAATCCTTGTAATCTAATATATTAGCCCTAGGGGRATGGAGACTCAATTGCTGGTCTCAGACAGCCTTTCTGGGGCTCAATTCAAATTGCATAATTATTCTACATCCTTCAAGTTCTTTAAAATACATTTCAAATGCAGTATTGTACATTCCAAAATATTTGTTCTTCGGAGATTGATTTGACTTTTTTTTTTCCACTTTAAAGAGATATATRTGACCTCAGAGGCATGTGAAAAATCATTAATCAAGTTTATACTGTGTAACACTCTTTTGTGTGTGAAAGACTTACTTTTCTCCAGATTTCCTCAGTTATGTTGCCAAGATGATTCCCCTAGAGAGCCATGTGTTTATCTTGACAGGTGTTAGTGAGATCTGCAGAGTCTCAGTGGAATTGTTACTGGTTGCTTTGAGGTACAGTAGAAAACATTAAGTCTGCAAACTAATGAACTTACCTTATTACATTCTAAATAAAATAAACCACAGAGTAAGTTGGATTAATCTACTAATGCCTTTCTAATGAAACTTTTATTGGGCATATGGTGTGGTCTTGCTATTTTCCTTATATAGCTAGCACAAGCAAAAACTCAAAATAAAACCTACATGTATCTCTTCTGTTACATACCAGTATCAAAAACTCGTTATCAAAATTATGTTCAGATTGCTGTTTTGCTARCATAACCTTTGATTCTGATTTGCAAGACTAAATGGATTAAAAAAAATAGAAAGCAATCAGATTAAAAAAGGAAACAGGAGTCCCCACTGATAGGAGAAGAGAAAAATACAACTTCTACTGCTGTTACTAGGGGAAAAATATAAACCACTGCTGCTAACTTATAATTACTTTAAAATGCATTCTGTGACCTGTCCTGACAATGTCAAGGAATCATTGACTAAATAGTGTAACTTCTGAAGTTAAATAATCATTCCATAGATACAGTCCATTAGTGTTTTCCAGCCCTGAGCTGTAACACGCTGTATTTTTGTAATCTATCTTAGAAGCGATAAAACAATAGGTGCTTTTAACAAAAAAGAATGAGCTTTAAGCAAGGTGAAACAAGATACCATCATTTTCAGCCAGCTACGTCTCTTGCTTTTAATTGTCATTTTCTTTCTCTCTGCATATRTACAAGATCAGAACACAAGAAAAAACACTCCTTAGCAACATTCATCTTCTGGGAACACACTGCTGAATTTAGGTATAAACCCGTAATGGCATCTCAAAAAACTGCAATACCTCAGATACTTCAGCTTTGATATACTATTTCAAATCCTTAATTTCCTTTTTTCAGTTGCCCACATGAAGTTTTGCTTTGCTTCCATATTTGCAAATGCCCATTTGAGACAAAAAGATCTTTTCATAGCCAAGCTCTCCCCTCCCTTTATTTACTTCAACAACAAATTAGCAGCCAAGTTTTTGTAGAGGATAAGAAAATAGACACAGTGAAAACAGAGTGAGAACATAGTTTTTCTTTCCTTCAGCACCAGCAGCCAGAAATAGTATGAAAGCAATGGATCATGAAGAAAAGCAATTTCCTACTTCAGGGATTAAGCAATGCCCTCTTTTGTAATGTTAAATGAAAGTTCTCATTATTTTTTTTCAAGTATATACTGATTTTTTTCCCCAATTTAAATAAATAGTTACTAGAGAAGCTCCAACAGAGTCCCAAACACATCACCTTCTAGCCAATCAATAACACAGATAAGGCCCTTTATGTTGTACTTCTTTGAGCAGGCCTATTGATAGGGCAAGAAAAATTAAGCTACTACAGAAGCCAAAGACAATTAACTTAACGAAGGAGAATATCTGGTGAAACATGTTCTGTTCTTTTCCTAGGGACAAATATAGGGGATGCTAATAAGAAAAGATACAGACTTTTGTTGAAGCAGTCAAATAAAGACAGCTACCTATATTTTACTGCCACAGTACACATCTCTCATCCAGTGACACTGTAAAATTAACTACTTCTGTGATGATACATGGCTAGGCTATCAGGTGATGTGCCGTACCTGCATCTAAAACATTATCCTACACTTCCCTTTGGTAGTATGGAAAAGATGGAAGTTCTACATCTGCCTCTGCCACAGCTTTTCAAGTGCAACCTCGGGTGAATCTCTACAAACCATTAGTCACTTAATAGCTAATTGACAAGCTAGGTCAATGTTATCAGTCACAAGGATAAAGATTATTTGCATGAGTAAGGCTCAGTAGAAACACACCAATGCTGAAAGGTTTCAAAGGCTTTCATCTTCAAGCGCTATTAAACAGTGCATTGCAGGATTAAGTCTTCTACACCTACAAGTTTGTATCTATAAAGCTCTAACAAGAACATTCAGTGTGGCATTAAAGCCAATACTGTGTTTAAAGCACTCTGAGATCGCTTCATGATAAATGCTAATGTTTATAATAATTATGGATGCATGGGCCTTCCTCAGTTTTTATACATAGATAAATGGGAATCCTGCAAATATCTGATCAACTCTGCTTGATGGGGCAACTTGTATGGGAAAGCATTATCACTGTGAAGAGACTTTGTTGAACCACGCTCATTCTCCTTAGCGTATATACAAATAACAGCTGCAACTATCAAGAGACTGAAAGCAGAAAATCATTTAATTCATACCTATGTTTTGGTTTTTAATGAATTACATTAAAAATTTTCCTAGCTAAGACAAGGCACCTGCTATATAATTAAAATGAAGAGTCACAACCAACTTATCTTTTAAAACCAGGTTGTAACAGGAAAGAAAATGCAAGACTTCTCAGATGCAACTTTATGGCTCTATCAAAACTTGCTTATTTTACCTATTTATTTCAGTCCATAATAAAAGATGTACTCAGAGAAAAAATATACGATGCATACATATTTTTAAAGGCTTAGAAAGCTAGCAGTTTTCTTTTAACACCCTTGGATCTAATTTTGTTTCTGACAAGTAAAATGAGAAGAATGGGGCCCTAAAAAGGATAATGGTCTGAAACTTGCTCTTTGAATCTTTGCACATGCTAAAACTATCATAAATTTCAATAGAAAATATGTGTGCACTGCTGGCCATCTTTGGTACGCAGTTCAGCATTACTACCCAGAAAAGCTTAGGGGCATAATACATACTGGGTTTTCGTTAGGAAGTTTTCAAAAACCACCATATTGAACCACTAGCCTATAATAGCTCTTCCACATTTAACAGGATGTCAGTTCCTSGAGCTGTTTTTCTTTTGATGCACACAAAGTACTGCCAGTAATTTTAATCAGAATTATGCCATGCACTGGAGGAAGACAATCACATAATATGAATTATCATGGTTTTTCCATATCCCTGCCTCTCGCAGAACTGTTGTTTTGTTAGTGGAATTGGTACTGATTTGTGGCTGCTTTGTTTAAAAAAAGGTTAGTACTAGTGTAGTCGTTCTCATCCAGATATATCAAAGTGCTTTATAAAGCAGTGAAAGCAGTGGAGCTGAGAAATAAACTTGCAGTGAAAATTTTTTTTTCATTTGGTAACATGAAAAGTCTCAAATTATTTGTAGTGAAAAATAAAGAAAACACATTACRAAAATTAAAGCATCACATTTTAAAAAATTATTTCATTTTTAAAATGATGTTCCCTTTCATAATTTTTTGTTGTCTTGGTTTAAAGACAACATAGTTCTTCATTACTATTTTTTAGTTGGGATTGAACAAATCTTCTCTCAAATACTTTCTTTTCAGAACTGCCTCTAAACCTAAAATTAGATAATTCCTATAGCTCAAATCAGGGCACTTTACTCAATAAAACTAAGTAATGCCCTGAAAGCCTTCACCTTGTTTTCACTCAATTCCTACTTAAAGAACACAAAAGTACTCAAGGAAGATTAAATATTATGATATAAATTTTCAGTGCTTAGTAGTAAGAACTTCAGTTTCCATTTACTTCGCTTCTGTAAGCTACCTTTAATGAAAATATAATTGTTCTACCCTAAATATTAATCACTGTTTCCAGATTTAAACTTACAATATTAGTGTTAAAGCTCAGTGTGAGATGTGGGCACACCACCTGCATCAGGTCAAGTGGTAGGAGATAAACCCTCTGTGTCAAGCACCTAACAGAGCCTGTGCATTGGGTACGTAACAGGGAACATGCTCTAAATTTTGTTGCATAAAAGGGGGATGTACCTGCCTTCAATCACATAACCTAACACAAAGCTTGGGATCAGGATCCCTGTTTCTTACCTTCCCATTGTAGCAGAAAGAAGCATTTGCACTTGCATTGTATGGGACTCATTGTTCACTCAGTTGGCTAAGAGTGAACTTCTACCCTAGAATTACAATAACACGAGCGGTTTATGTATTACAACTTAAGCAAGAGTAACGCTCATGTTGCCACATACTTTCGAGCTCTGATAYACATGCTCTGGTTGAAAGCCACAAAGTGAGAGTTGAAGGACAGGTTGTTGGACGGTTTCAGCCAACATCCCATTGACCTGAATGGAATTTACACAAGCCAAAGACCTGGACACTACCTTAGTGTTAAAACATTTCAGCAAAATCAATATGAGCTATAAATTATTAGAAGCTATTTTTAATTCTCACCTACTTCACACTAATGATCAATTTATCATTAATGCAAAAAGAGATTTAGAGCAATGTTTATGCCATTAAAATGAATATCCATTAGATACAGCATATCCCACAAGTGCATTTGCTTCTTGTGGAATTCCTCCAGAACACTGGATCTATATACAGTATAATATAATTATATTTAACTGGTAATGAGCTATTGAATTGCACAGGGGGAAACAGCTTACAACCTTAAAAACTTCTAAAGTAACTTCTCTAGTCAAGATGGGCTTCAATTATACAACTCAGTATATGAAAAAGTTTTTTGGTATATAAAAATGTATCTTTAGTTTGCACTTCTTTCATTTTTTTCATCAAAGGAGATTTATAATGTGTAAGCAATACAGTAAAGGCTTTCTTCCACTAAAGAAACTCGGAAATTAGCAGATTCACAAGATTAGTTTTCCAGAAGGAAAATTCTAGTTATGCATTTGAAGAAATTTGCTTCTTCCTTTCCAGCACTGCTACAGTTTGGGGAAATGTTGGTTGTAAATATGACGAGCAGAAGGGAATTCCTGCGTCACTACTGAATACAGACCCAGGTGATAAACAACAGTTAAGTTTTTCTTAATTTATTTAGAATCTCTAATTTAAWCTCTTCGTATGAATAGGACAAACTGCTGTACCACTGAGGTTTTTGGTAACAGTGATGAGATCAGCAGATATTTCATCAATGTTTAGCCATAGATACATAAACCTCATTAGGAAATTTTCCGACCTAAGTGACTATAAGCACAAGGACTGAGAAAACCCAGAGCCTTAACACCAAACACCAAAGCCATTAATCTGCAATGCATGATTTCTCTCTTGATAAGAGTACCAAATTTCCAGTGACTGGTGAACAGGATGAGTCAAGCACTCTGAAATGAGTAAATGTTGATCACTGATATCTTGTTGTGGTAAACAGCAAACGTATTTTTCTTCAAGATGAGGGCTTTTTTCCATACCTTTTCAGTTGATCAATCTTCAATAAACCTTGATCATATTTATCTAATAGATATGTGGGAGGGTAAAATGATCGGTACTTCTTTTCTCTTTAGTTGCCTAGTTTTAGTGTGAGCCTCCATGCTTGAACATGGTTCAGGGTGACACCGTGAGTCGGCATCTGCTCACAGCATACTGGAATGTACAAACACAAGTATAGCCTGCAAAAATGTGCAGTAATTCTTCCCTTCAGCTCAGTATTAATAAAGCCTCAGCAGGAATACCAGGTACAAATTTGGACATCACACTCCAGGAAGACATGAGCCAATTGAAAGAAATGTAAGGAGAGCAACATGACCAGAGTCTAGAGAACACGAGCTGCGATAAAGCTTGAAAGAATTAGGCTAGAGAGGAGACAACTGAGATGGAACATGATAATAGCCTTCAAATACATGAAAGGCTGTTTCAAAAGAATAAGGAAATAACCTGTTCTCAATAACAATGATGGATAGGACAAAAAGAAATGTGCTAAATTGCAGCAATTAAGATTCAGGGTAGATATTATGAAAATCTTCTCAACAGTAAGGATAGGGAAGCGCTATAAAAGATCACCTAGAAGATGGTGGAGCCTCCACTGTTAGAATTATTTCAGAACAGCACAGACACCAGTCTTTCTAGAACTACTCAAATATAATTGATTATCTTTTCGGGAYTGGATCGATGTCCTGCAGTCCCTTTCATCTTTATATTTCTATGAATAGGACTCCTGCATGCAATCATTTCTGCTGGAAATTGCTAACTGCAGAAATGAAAATATTCTCCTCTAGGCCTCCCCTTGCCCAGAGTTGGTGCAGAAATAAGTAGGAATAAACTTCTTATCAACACCCTCTTTTCCCCCATATGTTATGTTACTAGACATGACAGGTCTATTTGACCATTTGAAGCATTTCTTAGAAAATAAAAATGAGAATAACCAACCTTATCTAGGCCAATAGTAAACAGATGAATAGGAAAGCAAATACCACTTCACCTTAAATTCCTCTTCTAGATCACAAAACAAAACAACTCCAAAGGAATTCAAGAAAGAAGAAACTACATCAAGCACAAAGGTTTTAGATGAGTAGAAAAGAAAGGAAGTTGCATCATCCACTTTTGGTTTTAGAAGAATATCCTGTGATACATGAACTTTCAGCTGACATACACACATATCTATATATATGTATGTGTGTGTGTGTATTTGCCAGCTTTTAACACTGACAAAAATTGTCACKATTAGACCTTATTTCCTAAGGCTGGACATATTATTTACTATGACCTGTGACACGCATGAGATTCAAACACTGGCATGCTCCTGGACTCAGTGGGCCCAATAGTATTCATTAAATAGTCCATTCCCACAGGATTTAACCCTCAATCATCCTATTTAGGAAAACTTCCAGTTTCAAACCTTTTTAATTCTCTACTGAATTACAATATTTTATTGAACAATATTCTCAACATCGTGCTCAAAATTATTTTTTTCTCTGTAGCTTACCCCTGAATGGYTCATATAGTTGGATACCGTGGTGTCCTATTTGAACTTACATGCTGCCACTTACATGTACTAAATGAAGAATCACCCAGTGAACAGATTTGGACAGCTGTGCATGAAACTTTCAGAAGTGAACTAAAACATGACTGAAAGAACTTTAAAATTTCAAATTAAAGCTTGAGTAAAATTTGCTTGCAACAGCTACAAGACTGTAGTCTCAACACAGGAGAGGGTCAGGATTATGATCTATTGGATAGGAAGGAGTAGAAATTCCCTGTCCCTTCCTAAAGTTACGTCTCTGTAAATCTCCATCTGTTACAGTCTTGACAAGTCTCCCAATAGTCATAATTTCTTCTTTCTCTCCCTTGTAAGTTGCACTGATGTGAAGAGTGAGAGAATATCTCCAGAGCAAGTTCCTGCTGCCTTCATCTCCGTTTGGAGAAGACTTTACCTTTTTGCTATCATGTAAAGTATCTCAAGATTTGTCCCTCATTCACTTTTCAGCGGGGCACACAGTAATTCCCTGTCCACTGTTCTTCAAAGAAAGAGTTTCCTTCGATCCTTTTTGTAACTGAATCCCCACAACTTAAAAATAAACCTGTTGCAGCTCCGTCCTCCGCTGCTGCTAGCTGCATTTCCATTCAAAAAAATTATCTCAAAATATACTTCTCAAGCATGTGAGTCTTTCCTGACACCTGACACCTTCCTGCTTCATAGTACTTTTCTGCAATTTTCTAAATACAGATTTAAAACCAATTAATCTTGGTTCACGGTTCTATTCCAGATTCTTCATCAGGATAATATATCTAGAAAATATGAAGCATCTAAATAATACAAGAATTGTGATGAAAAGAATAAGAACAGTTGGATAAACCTTATTATTATCTRATGAAATTCACAGCTGCAATGTCATACCCATCAAATTCAAGAATCAGCATCACTAGAGGAATGTGAAAAACCTATCCAATAGGATGCCATCACAAGATCTAGGAAATACTGAAGGGGTAATGAAGGGATGTGCAGAAAGTATAATGAGAGAATGAAAAGAAGCAGAGGACCCAGAAACCAAAATCCATAATATAATACAAAATAAAAGCTAGGAACATTTGACTTACCAGATTGTAATTCTATCAATAGACTCAAGTGACTGCAGAATACATGATAGCAAAATCCAGTAATTCACAATTATTTATTCTCTTAATATACTTATGAAATAGATGTTTAAATTTAGTGCTGCTCTTCTTGAAAAGGAACATGAAGCTTTTTCCATCATATTTCAGAAAAGCTTCAGAACTGAAACGGAATATATTTCAAATGGAAAGACCGAAGTTATCTTGTTCCATCCCAGAACACACAAAGTTAAGAAATTAATTATTTTATTATAGAAGTGTTCTGATCCTGATTTCTTATACATAGGAAGCTTGACTTTTTGCCAAGATGCATGAAAAGGTATACCGTTTCATTGATTCATAACTGTCCAATTATATGTAATTTTTGCTTACTGCTCCTGAACAAGGACAATTTTTATGTCATTATTTTCCTTCTGTTTTTCAGCAAGCCAAGCATCACTTGTTTCAACAGAACATCATTATGGGTTGCTTTTCTCTCCAAATACATTTTCCAGTGGATCGTATTAAAAAAAAAAAAAAAAAGACAACACAAAACCAACCAAACAAGCAGACAAACCCTCCAAAACCAACAAAAAACCCCCMCAGCAGTACAACTAGGTTGCATTGCTTACCCTCCTATCAATAAAAGGCTTTTCTGCCTTCCTGAGAATTCATCTAGCCTGCATGGTGAATATTGACTRCTGGGCAGATCACCATAGCTATGGAACAGAGCATGGGGAAATGAAATGAGAAKGGCAAAGAGTGTGAGCAGGGTGTGTGTGTGTGCACACGCTTGCATGCGTGTGTGAGAGAGAAAAAAGAAAAAGCTCTGTATTTGGGGTTATGTATCCTTTGCAACATTTCAGAGGTACTCAGCAGTCCCCAAGAAAGCTTCTGCTCATATGCTTTCCTGATTAAGGCAATAAATATTGAAGTAATCTCACATTCATGAGTAATTTACGAAATGAAAAAAAAAGCAGCCATTTTTAGAGAAACTTTAGCTAAATAATCATGGAATACTTAAGATGGGTCAAGTCTCCTTTACTAAATACATGCTTTACTGCAGCTTTTTGAAACATCTACTATATACTTTAAGCATCCAGACATACTACCACATGATTAACACTATGAAATTGTATTTTCAGAAGAGTCCACTAGGAATTACTTTTTTTTTTTTTTTTAACCTTAGAATGGTTTCCAGATAACAATGTGGCAAGCAGATTTAAATTGTTGATAGCACCTATAATTGCACCAATGTGTTCCTCCTCTTCATCCTCCCTTTTTAWGGTTTCCTAAGCTTTGATTTCAGGAACCTCTCACTTATTCATTTACAGCAGTGTGAAGTAGTATAAATCACACAATTATTCCATATACTGATACAATTCCGTAATCCTCCATGGAGAATGACATGTATACTTTTGTAAGATGTGGTCCCTAAATTACATCCTTATGTTCTTCAGTGACATAATATTTCCTTGAATTTTAAGTGTTTTTAATTATTTCCTATTGCTATACTGCTTTTTGCCATACAAACACCAATTAATAAACTTTACTTACCCTAAAAGTGAAAATATTATTATCCCCATTTTCAGCTAGATAGAAATGTAGGTAGAATTAAACAAGGGTAATAGGAAGATTTCCAGATTACTATTTCCAGATTACAAGATTAAGAAAAGGAGCTCAAATCACAGCTAGAATAATAATTTTAGGAATTAAGTCTAAAATATACACGGACAAATGCTCAACTGATGCAAGTCAACACAGCAGTAACAGTTKATACATGAGGAGCCACTGGTTGGTAAGTTAACAAAGTATGAGGATAAGGCCTATTTTGGTAATTATTAATAATTTGGTAATTATTAATTTGGTAAATATTAATTATGTCTTTAATGCAGGAAACAAAACCTTTGCATTATACTGAAAACAGAAAAAACTCTTTCTGCAGAAAGGCAAAWGCAGAAAAAATTTAAGCCAAATGCTCACCATAATCTTATTTTATCTAATCCTAATACCATGCAGATGATATCCCAAAGAGAAAGGTTCTTCTGGCTTTGCAGACTAATACAATGTCATTTGAACTGAAAGGCAGACAGTCAAGCCATGACAAAATACCCATCTATTTGTAAAGCAACGTAAACTGAACTGTATTTCAACAGGCTGGAAGCAGCATGACCACGCTATCTTTCAGCATCAATCTATCCAAGTTTCTCTTCCTCCCTCCCTTTTTTTTTTTTTCCTTTAAAGATTTCCTGCTTATTTGCTRTACAGTCTGCAAGTCTAACTGCAGCAACTTAATTAATGAAAGGGGTTTGGGTTTTTTTTGTTGTTTGGGTTGGYGTTTTGGKTTTTTTTTTAGTTTTCTTTTAATCTGGAATTTAGAGGGCCAAGTTGTTCTTCAAGTACAGAAACATACATAAGGACACTCAGGAAGCGGTCAGAAGYGCTTGGTGGTTCCATTCATGTCTATGGGCTCAGCCTCACCGGCCACAGAGACAAAGGCACAGGCAGGAGTGGTGCACCCCAAGGGGTCAGGGTGAGAGATCTCATCCTGAGAGAGAGACGGTCTGATCCAGAGATGGGAATGCTCCTGAGTTCACTACTTGGATGCAATCTCAACTACAGGGATTCCCACCATTATTCACACAGTGGTGGTGTTTTTAATGTTCTTATTTTTATGTTCAATGCCCTAAATTAAAAGTTTCTCTTTGTATATTCAAATTAACTCTGAAAATGTAGTGGGGTGAAATCCAGCTAGAATAGACAAGAATCCTCTGGGCTTAGCCAAAACAACAGGAAAGCATTCTACCTTTCATTTGGAAATGAAAAATCAACCCAAGCTGCTTGACAGGTTTAGAAATCATAGCAAACCATTTGGGGATTATAGCCTTAAATTTACATTTGATTATGAAGCCCCTTCACAAGGCAAATGACTGGGGCTTACAAATTGTGTTAAGAAAATTTCTAATAAGCACATTTGATATTTTATTATCATGGAACAATCTGAATTGTTGTAGACTATTAAGGAGTTGGAGTCCAATGATACTGTAGTCATAATCACAGATTAACTAACTCTTGGTTTTTGTTCTGTAAAGCTTCTGTTACTGAATTCAGCAGTGTCATTTCATTAGCAAAGGGGTGCTCTCCTCTCCTGCCACACGATATACAAAGTATTGGAATAAGTTGTGAAGGATTGCTCAGGAAATGAAAATAACTATCCACTTCTGCTTTCCATCACCTCCACGTGATAGCAGTTTGTGTATGCAAGAGACCTGATGGAAGCATGCAGCCAGTAAAGAGGGAGGGAGAAGAAACTCTGCAGCACTTCTCAGCTGGGTTTTGGTGAAAAGGATATTGAAGGGCATTCCTATGTGATGTCTTTCAGTGGTTTTTACAACTTTTGAGTAGAGATGATTCAGGCTGGAGTCATCATTTGAAGCCTAGTAGGTCTGATTTATCCTTTAAGAACATCTGTACTCAGAAATTATGTTCCTGATTCATTCCATTAGGTTATTTTCACAAATGCTTTCTTGTGATGTTTTTGAAAAATTAGGAGCTTTCATTTGTCAAGTAAGATCTGCTCATTTGCCATACAGTCCTACTGCCTTTCTTGTACACGCTCTCTCTCCCTCATACTAATTCTCATACAGAACCTGTGATACTAGCACTGATGATAATGAMACTGGCAAACGTGCATACAGAATTAAGCTAGAATGTGCTTCRTACTGGCTAGCATTAGTACCAGCATCTTGGTTAGTCCTCTCAAAAGGAAGTAAAGAAAAAGATCTTCCCTCCCCTCTCCTTAACTACCTTTCTGTTTTCTACTGTAAGTAAATGCGGCATATATAAAAAAAAAATAACGAAAGTGAAAGTGAGGTTCACCTGCAATTCAGTTAGTGATGCTGAAGGCTAAAATTATATAAACAGCATGAACAAATAATAACTGAAGAGCACAGACCTAAGAAGATCTCTTTAAAGGGCRTATATTATTTTTTCTAATGACGTTTTTCAAAGCAATCCTGTTATTTTTCATGGTATTTTAAAATCTTCAAATAATTGCAAACCAGTCAAAAACATTATGAATTCCAAGGAGGTTTTGAATTAAGGAATCAGTAAGTTTGTATTATAAAATATTTTACCAAATATCAACTGTGAACAATAAATATTAAATAAACCATGGTATTGAGAGATTTGTTATGAATATAGACAAAGAAAAATATTAAAGAGTTAATAATATCTTATATTTATATTTGTTTTAAAAGGTAATATGGAAGTATTTCTCTTGATTTCCACTCCCTCCAACTCAGACACACAAACAAATTTTAACCAGTCACTTCAGGGAGATGATACTGAATAGACCACTCTGGAAAACTTGACAGACAGTAGTTACAAAAGCAAGTGCTTAAAAAGCCAAAACAATGGGTCAAGTCTAATCTTTATCTATGTGAATTAGGGTTTAAAGATTGAGAGTGATTTGTTTTAGAGCAACAATGAAAGCCATATCACTGGTGTTGAAAGGAAAATATACTTAAGATTTTTTTATCTGTCTACACTGCAAGATACCAAAACACAAGTTGCACAAATTGATTCAGCCTGCGTCAGAGAGGTAAAATGCAATGGCATCCTTTTATCAGCTAACCAACCTGTAATAACCTTGAGAGGAATTATGTGAGAAAAGATGAGAGCTGCTATAGCCRCCACCTTTTACACTTTCTCTAAAGGCAGATGTTTAGGCACTATTACATCCTGATTTGACTATGTAAGTACCCCAATAATCAGGCCAGCTCTGAGTATTCTGACTACCTGTGAGAAAGACTATCATGAAACATCCCCGACAGAAATACCCACCTTTGAAGCAGCGTTTGCTTCTGCAGCCATATGGAAGTTAGGGCTATTTTCTGTCGCTGCAAATAGAACTGAGCAAATAATTGACTTGCTGGCTTTTTTCCAAAGTCAAAATACATGGTTGTTGTGGTTTACCTAAAGCATTTTTCCTAGCCAAATGAAAACACTTAGTATTTTATGATTTTAGGTTTCGTTGTACTTTCAAGGTTTTAAAAACACTGCTTTAGAAATATGTTTCTTTAAAAGCTGTGATTTAAAAAATAAATATTACATTATTTTAGCTGATGTGATTTAAACTCATTTACACAAACTAATGAATTGTTTCAGCGAGGAGGAACTCTAACCCCTCTCTTCATCAAAAAGACTTTCCAGCCTTCAGGAGCACCAGGTGTAGATTCTGGACTTCAYTTGGCCTACTGGATTTCTGCAGGGTAGGTTGGGTCTTTAATGGTTCAGATTTGCTTGTGAACATTTGTTCCTTTATTGTCTTTGATGATATAACCATCCACACTGATTTTGGATATAATTGTAGGTAAGCATGGTGTTTGACCATCTGTTGCAGTATCTATAAAAAGATTTGTTCATGTATAATACATTTAAATTCCAATAAATAACGTTAAAGAACTAAGAACATGCCTGTAAAGGAATTTCTATGGGTTTAAAACCTATTCACTTTACCCATGTAAACAGACCTACTATTTTGAAAGGGGCTAGCATATAATATACTGCACATTTTGTGGTTGTCGCATAGTATATGTAATATTCCAGTGTATGTGACATTGCTCTCCTCCTCTCCCCCTGCTTTATATCTTTGTACCTAATTTTTGACTTTTTCTCTCTTAATTTAGATAAATCCTGCTGCTGATGTTGCATACATTAYATGCAAAACAATGGTGAGTGTAAGTTCAGGATAAAGAACTAGATAAATAAGGTGGGTTGTAAAACTATGAAACAAACAACCTTCCACCCCCCTTACTGCTTTTGGTTTTACTTCTGTAATTAAAAACTGAAAATTACTAAGGGAGTAGAGAGAAAAGATCAAAGCAAGAAGATAATTGTATTATTCTTCTGCATAAAAATAGTACTAGTCAACACATACTGTGGCTAAATCCTCCCACAATTAAGCACTAAAACTACAGGAAGCAGAGTTATCARGAATCTTATCACTGAACCTTTAGAAAACATGACTATTTTTGTCATCACATGACATTATTTAACATTAACCATTGTGGAGTTTCCTTAGCATTCATGAAGGATAAGAGAAGACAATTATTTTAAAAGCTGGAAAAAGTACATTAAGCTTGCATCAAATGTTGTTGTACAATACCTGAATTGATTCCATTCACATACAGATCCATGCTAGTCACCACTGACCTATTTTTATGACTTTTTTTTTTTATATTAGGTAGTGGGTTTTTTAAATAAGGATTCCTTAATTGTAACATCCAAAGCGGAAAGAACTAGTGATTAAATAGCTTATCTCAGCGTGTGAGCTGGTACTTACCCTTTTCCGTTTTTCATCAGAATCACCTTTTAGTAGTAACTTGGAACAAGGCAATGACAGAAAGTTTGAAAGCTTATGAAAACTTATGATAGTAGCAAATAAGACTACAGATACAAGCAAAGAAACACAGCAAAACCTGTGACATACTAGAATACATCGGGGAGCCCTTCAGGATAGGGGAAAGCTAGAGAATTAGAACTGATTAATGCAAAGTGCACTGAAGGGATCTGAAACTGTGTCTACTCAGATAGTTTAACTTGCTCTTGAAGTCTAAAATATTCCTTGACATACCTTGAGTTTGCCCATAGAAGTACCTTGTGTAATTAAGAACTGAGTTCCGGAGCCTGAGCTTTGGTTTCCTGGGGATATTGGGTAAGTGCCTAAGAACAGAGGCTTAGTGCTCCCCATAGACCTGTTTATAAAAGACCAGGATTCAAACTCTGAGCAAAAGTATCTCCTAGTCAGAATGTATCAGTGTGAAACTCTATCCCAGAAATCAAACTTACGTTAAAAAAAAMMCAAACCAAAACCCCACCACCAACAACTACTGATCACCCATTCCCTTAGCAATCCTGATCAACCTACCATTAGTTTTTCAGACTAGAGGCATGCCCACACCATAACAATTCTCTTAATTCTTTGTTTTGATGTCTGTTGGAAACTTTTCTCCTTATCTACCTATTCAAACTTAATATTTTTTAAGACTTTTTTTCCTCTAAACAAATATTCTTACTCTCATGACTATCAGTAATTTGCAAGCCATTTTCCTAACCCTGGCATGTTAAGTTTGCTAAGAGTTATTAGAGGAACTGGGAGCTGCCCTCATATTCCTCTCAATGTTGGTGACATTCTTCTCTCTGACAGTATACAGCAAGTGATAGTCAAGAATGCGATATAAAAATAAAACATGTGGCCAGGCTCAGGAAGAACAGTGAATTTTTATAGGTATAGTAGAAGTGTAAAAAAATCGTCAAACTCATTGCTTGAAGGGATTAGAAAGCTGATGGTGTATAATGATAAAGATATTCTTCTACTCAGCAGAAGCAGTGCTTAATTGGCTAACCTTAATATTGCRTAATGCATGTTGTACAACTTTTTTGATCCAGGGAGCTGTCTGCAGAAGCCTAAAAACAAGATAAAATTGCATGGAAAAGTTGAAAATTTAGTATGCTTAAAAATAGAAATCAAGTTTGGGAGGTATATGGCATATCCATGTAGAAAGCAAGGCCACCGAAAGGTGGATTTTGGGAACTTCAAACCTTGATGGGTCTCTCAATAATAGCAAAAAATATTAGAAGAGAAATGATTTGGGGTCTGGATAACTAAGATTATAAGATAATCTCAAGAATATTAAAAAAGATAATTTTGTCTGCACACCATCAGAATATCCTAAAAGGTCCAGAATAACTCAGTGCAAAGAGCATCAAAAATAGGTTTCAGAGATAAGTTGTCACAATTAATGACACAGTGTGTGATTTCCAGTGCTTATTTAAGTTGCTTCTGATCTGAATGCTCATAAGAAATAACCTGGGTTACCCTTGGAACATTGACAGTTTGGCAACCAGAGACTGAAAAATGGGAAAGATAAGTYTGTTAAGTTAAAAAAAAAATCCAATGTTTTCCTTTAGGGTTCGTCACTTTGCATGAACTTAGGAAATGATGGTTAGTTGAATTATAAATTGCTGGATCTTGATTTTGACCATGAAGCTTCCAAAAGGAGCTTCAAAGGAATCTGGCAGACCCCGTAACTCAGAAAGAAGCTAGAGTAATTGGTAGTAATTTGTAAAATGGCACATTTTCTCTACTGTTTAATTGATCTCATTGTACTAAGCACTACCCTTCTGTGCAATTGAGAAATGGACAGCCAAAGAAACTGCTTCATTTGCTAATAGATTTGTTATTATAATTAAAAAAAAAAAATCACTGAGCAATTGACTTGCTCTTTTTACATGTAAATGTCTCTGCAGATTAATTTCTACTTCTACTTAATGAAGCAGGTTATTAAACTTGCTTATCAATTTATCAAACAGTTGTCATCTTTGATAATCTTAGAGGTGTTTCTTTTTCGAGTTATAATCTGTACGTCATTGATAAACCAATTACAGATTTCAGAAGTCAAATGATCATGAGAAATGCATAAKGAGTGGTAATATTTTAAAAATTCAGACTTTTTTTATAGCACTAAAGATTAGGACAAAACTATATACATTTCAAAATAACAGTGCYAATCATACATGTCACCTTACAGCCATAACCTTTATATAAAGGAATAGACAAACTGGAACTGAGGCATTAAAGACTTAAAAAAAMCCCCAACAAACAAACCCAACTAGCTCACCAAAGAGTATTTTTATGGACATTGAGTGCAATGGAGATTTGTAATCAGCCTTAGTAGTATTTGCTGGCAGAAGGTCTATCTCTATGTAGATGAAAACCATCTATGCAAAAAGATCAAAAAGAACTTGTGTTTAAAGCCGGATGAGGGAGAAAGAATGCTACCTGTGATTACTGACAAAGGTTTCCTATAAAAAGKCAATCACTGAAAAGTAACCATGTTTAGGCGGTGTTGTTCACAGCATTAAAGGAGAGTATAARCAACCAGTGTGCAGAAGAGATTCAACCAGAGAAAATATAGCATGCATAAAATGAGTAAGGACAGTATTAAAGACTAGAACAGCAAACTCACTACTCTTTTGACCTAGATGCTCATTCTTTAATTTCCCCATTTCTGCCTTAATTTTTTCCTTTCCAAGTGGCTTCCACATWCAGCTATCTGACCAGCCATCTTCCAGATGCTACATATACCTGTTTTCTTACTGTAAATTGGCCAGAGTGTTGTGRAACTGGCATTATTTTGACCAGCATTTCATCCTCACAGAGTCTCCTAACACAGGCAAGTCTGTCTAACAAAATTATTGCCAGGAAGCTGTTTGTTCAAATCTCCCTAATTCACTCGTGTTTATGGTTTATTTGGTTGTTTTTTTCTCTCCCTGCATTTTCACTCCTGATGGGGTAGTATTACTGGGCCAGGGCATTGAACCATGAGAAACTCAATGCAGACAAAGCTTGAAAAGCCCACACAGCTTAATTTAATACTCAGCACTGTGCAATATATGTATATATGCAGATGGGTTTGCACCGATTGATGCATAGAGACCGACATGCATGGATTTGAAGCTTACTAGGCACACAGTTCCTAGGCAAAGGATGTTATTCCTCTGTTCGTCWGCAACAGTATGGACTGCACTGCTTAGCCTGGATACCACTTACAGAAAAGTAAAACCTCTTGGTTTGCTAGTAGGAAACACTAAGTAGGAAGCACTTTTTTTTCCTAGTAGAAGCATTAGGTAGAGAAACATCTAAAGGCAACTGAATTTGGTAAGTTTGGTCTGATATAAAGTGACTATGGAAACAGGTCTTGATCAGGTTTCTACTATATTTGTCTTCCTACAAAAAGGTCTAGGCTAGTGCTATAGTTTTCAAACTCAAGTTAATACAGGGACTTCTCTGAATCCCTCCAAGCTGGTTGAAGTATGACTAAATTTAAGGTGCAATGCTAATCCTGAAAGTTTTCAGTGCCAACATAATGCTTTCTCCACTGAGGGAAATGATACCTTGTCTYGAACAAGGTCAAAAATACTTTTAAAAAAAATTGCTGCTTAAATCATTTAATGTGACATAACACTGCCACAGCTTTTAAGACCTTTTAAACCCTGAGCTAATTGCATTTTACTCAAGCATTGAGAGTAGATTTTAATCTAGCATATTACCTGAAGAACACATCTTCTCTGCCACAAAAAGGTGTTATTTACAGATAAATAGCTAATATGAGATTGTAGCTTCCCTGTGAAAATCAGTGAAGAAAAAGGTAAAACTATCTCTTGCTTTGTCTTCTAAAAGGCTTTCCATTAAGGTATCTTCAGCTAGAATTCTACTTGTAAAAGATATACCATTTTTAATAATGAAGACACAATGTAAGGCTGCATCCACAGAAGGACTACCATGCATTTGATAAAACATATGGTAACATATGGCAAACTAACATATGGTAAAGGCCGACTGTGGACATGAAAGCTGCAGTTTCCACTCMTGTTATCAGTCCAAGGTAGTAAAAAAGGGAAAAAAAAAAAAAGCCTCCTCCCTGGCGTTTTAGATATTTTGATAAAATATTCTTCTTGCAGCAACTCTAACATTCTTTTTCTTTAATCTGTATTTTTTTCACAATTGTAAATAAAGATCAGAGTCCTTTGCTATTGTAGRAAAAAAAAAAGCAACTTGGCAGTACGAGCCACATGGGATTAGGCTAAGAGTATCCAACATTAGATATGGAACTTAGGCTTTACTGAAGCATATGACAGTGAGAATAGGTGGGAAAATATGAGTGGGGAGAAAACCAAGATCAGACATACTTAAGCAAGTGCACTGAAACTGGCAGGCTTGGTTGTATATAACTGAGATGAGAATTTGGCTCAAAGTATCTTTGATATTCACTTTGAAAACAAAGAACATCTGCGAAAACTGAGAGAAGGAAAACATTTTTGATATTTTATATTTAAACATTTGAGTAATAAAGTCCCACTTTAAGAACATAAAAAGTCACATGTGCCCTATAAATGTATATATCTCAAAAGCAAGAACTGATGTAACYATAGCTATTATTTCTCTATTTTCTGTTCAATGTACATTATCTKTATCACCATGAGACAGCAGAGAACTGAATTTTCCAATTTCCTCAAAAAGGCAGTTGAAAAGTTTGAGGTGCATTTACTCTTAAGAGCTTCATACWGAAATCTAATCTCAAAATTGCACTGTATACAATTATTTTTGCATAGGATTAAGTGTCTTATTTACACATTATGCATGTTATTCACAACGAGCACTTTATCCCTTCACTGCATGTGGACTGCAAAGGAAAATAAACTGGCTAAATTRATGTTGATAATATTTGGCAACGACCCTATATGGACTAAGGTATGCAAAGGACTGTTTATAACCAACACTTACACTTTCTGTTTTTCTAGTCATAGCTGCATTTAATATCCAGTCAACCACTGTTACTGTACACCKATTGTTTCTAATATTCTTCAGATCCAAATTTTTTGCTATGTTACATATAAATGGGACTCTTGCATTGGTTAAGGTTTAACTCATTACTTCCAACTGACAAAAACCTGTTTACTAATCTTACATTATTTGTAGTCTCCATTTAAATGCAGCATTTAGCACTGATTTAGACAGCATGAGATATTTTAATTCCTGCCTACACTAAAGCTCACTGCCCATTGTGCTTGGGATATTATTATCTCAGCACTGAGCAAGCATGACGTTATTACTGTGAATGCATRTCTAGTAATGACAGTTAACTACAGAGTGTGTGCAGGTTTTAACATGAAGCCACTCAAGTATTCTATCTTTCAGAGAGACCAGAAAAGAAGATACTGTACTCTCTCATCTTGTCACTACACACATTTTATTTAGAGGATGGTTCAATTAATAAGAAAAGAAAGGTTGTCCAGCGTCTGTTCACTCGACTGTACCCAAAAGCTGAGTGATTAGGTGAGAGACCTGTTTCAGATCCCTRTTGTAGCTGATCTGCTGTGAGATCCTGAACCGATTTTTTCACATCCCAAAGGAGTGCTCTAYGTACCAACCTGTGAGGTTTTTCATAGTGGAACTGCTGAAGCTGTTTCACTACGTAAGAGTCATTCAATATTCATAGGAGAAGGGACAAAGGACTTGAATTTGGATGTCCTACATGAATGAATGCCTTAATTATCAAACTATAGCAATTCCTCTTTTATTTCTCCTTCCCTCACCCAATGAATATGGAATTACGCGAACAACATGGAGTAATTTCAACAGAGAGTTTTACCAAGACTATCCAGTAGCCAGATGACTGAAATACCCTCCTGGTATGTGGGAGACCAGGGTCCTGCTTCAAACAAGATTGAGATAATATTCAAACTTGGTCTAATGGATATAATACAGAGAGGTATATCTGCTTTCCCATACAAACTTTTCATTCCCAGCTACCTTTGACTGGGCCCTGCAAGTGAGAGAAGCGGGGAATACTCAGTTTGGGAATTTGGCCAGGGCATAAGCTGCACATCTTAAAAGCTCTGCAGTGAAGGAAGAAGTTATACAGCAATCACTGTTCCAACAGACACAAGCTCACTGCCAAAACCAACAGATACTTTTCACATATGGTTGGGGGAAAGAAGAACCTAGAGGAACAGATGGAAAGCTTACCTGAAGAGCGTATCAAAAGACAGGCAAACCAAGAGAGTCAAGTACAGCCTTTTGTCCTGAACCTGTGAATGCTCATATAACTTAGGAGTGCAAAGAGTAAGAATAATCGCCAAGTTCTGAGTCTGTGKATCCCTCTGCAAGATCCAGGTGCACGGCTATGTTTCCTTAGAGAAACAAGACCTCTAACCAAAAGACCACATACTMCATGCAGTGTTACAGTTGTAGGCTCACAGTGGAACCACCTCATTGTTTTTCCTTTGGCTACTCAGATYAATGACAGTATTGGTTAAAAGTTTGAAACCTAGAAATTCTAAAATCCAAATTTATTTGCTGCATACACGTGTTATGAAAATACATTCAAAAGTTTTATTTTACATAGGAATCCTAGAAACCTTCAAGGTCTGTAGAGGCTCATGAGAGTCTCGTGGAATTCACATCTGTCCAARGCAAGGAGCAGAACGGATGCTGATAGGTTTGAGGTCTTAACTGCTTTCTAAGCAAAAACTGCAGGACAGAAACAGCACCCTTTTTGGTACAATTTGGAAAATTGATATACTAGATTTGCTGTAGTTAAGACTTCTTTAACTCCTTTCATTTGTTCTCTTTCATGAGAATGGAATTAGGTCTACACAATAGAATAAAGAAATAAAGTTATCCTAGGAGGAAGCTACTGAATGACAGCAGCTAATTGAGCTAAAAATCTTTTTTTCACTCACTTTTCCAAATTCCCAGCTCTTAAGCCTTTTTTTCAAATGAAAAATTACTTTTCACCCTATGGGTTTTACTTTTATTATAATAAAACAGTAAGTTAAATGCATACAAGTTTCTACTTTGTTTAACTGTAGACGTTTTCTACAGGAAGTAGGAAAGCAGAAAAATGCAAGAGCGTAGTCAGAGAAAGAAGTCCAAGAATTGGCATGGCGAGTGTTAGTGGATGCACTGCCCAACAGTGTCCCCTGCCAGCCTKGCTCCTGACTCACCCTGCAGTACCAATTGCAAAGCTCAGCTCAAGGTGGTAAATACTGCACACCTTTGTGAACCCTTTACTGCCTGCAAAATTACTGCCTGTGTATTCATTGACACTTACCTGCACTTAGGGCTAAGGCTGGACCTTTTGTCTTGAATTTTGCAAATTTCATGTTGTCTCTCCCCATATTTTCAACCAATTTCTAACAGTCTTTCAARACAGACAATACGTTGTTAAAAAATGGAGCTATCTAGAGCAAGGCTAAGATGCTAAAGACTGAGACTCATGGAAGGTATCAGAGAGCTGCAGTTCTCCACAGGAGCTACAGCATCATAAAGCCTCAAAGTAGTGGCAGATTTTAGCTCTTGGGAAAGGGCTTGCATAGTTTGAGTTTTCTTCCTCCCCCACTATTTAAAAATAAAATACCAAAGCAAAAAGCAGACATATGGACAGTCCCTCATATTCTGTGAAGCTTTAGTTGAGCTACTGTGCCCTGGTTTTACTATAATTTAATTTAATCCAGAAACYACTGTATTATTTGAAATTGTTCCTCCTCAAAACTAATATTTACCGTCTTCTACTTTCAGACAATAAATCTTCTTCTAGTTGTAACTGGTTAAAATGTATGTAGCTACGATTTATTCCTGCACAGTGTTCCTCCTGAAATTCTCACATTTTTTCAAAAGCTTTTTAGTAAATACTCACAMAAAAAAATAACAGAATATCATAAGATTTAGACATGATAATACYGTGGTTCTCTAGCACATTATTTTCCTCTAGCTGACATAGTTAATCTAATTTATACACCCTTAAATTTAAGAAGGTTTTAAAAATAAAATTTATGGTTCAACTTTTTAATTTTTATTTTCTCCACTTTTGCTCTTTTCATCACAAACTTTTGTTCTATGCAAGTAAGGAAAAAAAATTAAGAAAGGAAAGTCCCTCTGGCCATACAAATTATTACACTGTTAAACAGTCAAATATGATTTCGCCTTCTAGCAGTATTATGACCCTGGAAGATATGAGGTCAGTATTTTAAAAAAAAGAAAGGAACAGAAAAAGATGAAGACTGCTGAGAACAGTCACAAAAGTGGCAAAGTTCCAGAATCACCATAATAGTGATGAAAAGTCATCAATAATCTAGCATAATACCAGAAACTATTGGCGCTTTGTAATGTATTCACTATGGCATTTGCATTACTGAGAGTTACATCCAACTTCTGTATTGGTATTAAATAATAAACATGTATTTATATATGTGTGTACATGTATGATTCAATACCTCTAACATTTTGKTTTTTATGTTGTACAAAACTAAATGCTATAAACATTTTATTTAAGGAGGAGGTTTTTTTTCCAAAACTCAGGAAAAAAAAATCACCCAACACTAAATATTAGTAGAGAATTTTTAAATTCTCTACGACAAAATATTAAAACAAAACAGTGGTATGAAAAGCTGGAAATCTGGTAGCCTTCAATATTCCTTTTTGATTAATTGTAGCTTTAAATGTAGTCAGAGTCAGGGACATTAGATGATAAAAATATATTTTCTATTATCCAGTACTAAGGAAGGAAAGTGCTAGAGAGCATAGCAGTTCAGCATAAGCGTAATATTTCTGTGCAAACTTAAATTGACATTACTGGAATTACAGATACAATAATAAAATGGAGTCAGACACAGGTCTTCAGAGTTGCCAAGTTCACCTAAACATTCCGATCAATCTTACAGATGCTGAAATTAAATACTTGTATTAATCAAGACGGGACAGTGCAGCAAGATTTAGACCTAGTTTCCAGTCATGCTCTCATTAGTGACTTCTATTTAAGACCTACTGTGTTAAACTCACCCTTACTGCTGTGGGAAATACTGGGCGTTAATTTGCACTCAGACAAAACTCTCACTGAATGAGCCAGGCAGCTTATTGTTTTTTTTCCTCCTATACCTCATCGAACACTATTATCAATCTCTACAAACCTGGCCTTGCCAATAAATATTAACATCAGAAACAACAGGAACTTAGTTTTAGGTCCAAAGGTTCAGGGAATGTCAGGCAGAAGCACAACTCTGGAAAACCTACCTACTAGCACACTGATGTCTGAAAGAGCAACTAAAACAGAGAACTCGGAAGAATAGTAAAAATGTTACCCTTAGAGATGCAAATACATAATTCATGTACACTTACCCAAACACTAGCTTTGATTTTGGTACACTATCTTCTCCACACAAATCTTAGGAAAGAATCCTAACCAAATTCAATTTTTATTGCCTATTTTGTTTTCAGTATCTTTATCAAAATGCAGGGAGAAACCAAGCTTCTGCCCGAAATAAATACATTAGAACACTGATCGCTGTCTGCATTGAGTTGTGTTACATTCAAAGTAATGAGGTAACCCTTTGCAGGCTTCCCATCATAGTCTCCTTGCCATGAAYAGGCTTCACCCATTTAAAGTGCTGAAAAACCCCTCAGCAAATAGGTTTGGTTGATTATCATAATATCACCCACTAGTGCTATTATGTTGTATCAGCATTTACATTATAAATTTCTATTTTAGGTGCTAGATTTCTAAACTGTGAAAAAAGGCTCTGAACAGAAAGTTGATATTCAATAATGACTAATTTCTGCATAGATTTGAAATGAGTAGTGCATTCATTTTTTAGTACAATGGAGAAAAATGGTATTTAATTCCTAGTTCAAGCCACAGTACTGAATAAAAGCAACTTGTCGAAGAATTTATTTTCCTATTTGTTTTTCCTCTAAGAAGCAGAATTAGGGTGATGTAAGCAAACCTCTGTTCAGTTTCCTTTGCGTGTTGGACCTTTTTCTCACATCCAGGGTGTCTTTTTAARTACATCTCTGGACTGCTTGCACAGGCATGGCTCTGTACATATTGCTAGTAAAGTTCCTTATTCCAATGAKCATGATACAATGACTGGAGAGGTTTGATGCAACAGATAAGTCCTGCAATATAAATACATATTAAAAATAATTCTTTAACATTTCTGAGACTATGAAAATGAAATGGATGAGACTGTTATCTTTKATTTAAAAATTCTACTTTATAATTGCTATTTTTATTTTGCAAATCCTTCAACAAGGGGTGAAATCCTGGCTAATTAAGGTCAATTGAGTTTTGCCATAGACTTCACTGTAACCAAGATTTCACTTACAAAGTTTTATATAAAAAAATCTAAATATAGTAAAGAGCTCTGACTAACAGCAAGTGCAATCTGTTTGATAGATGACGTATTCTATGTACCTATATACATTACAGCTCATAGCAGTCCAACAAGAACAGCTTTAAGCTACTGAGTAATTAAGAAGTGATGCACTTGTTTCTAAGAACTGATTAAATGAAAAATATTGACATTTGTGTTGGCCTATCAAATCCACAAAGTAYATTTTGGAAAAAAAAATGTGACTAGTCCTTTACATTCAGGTTTTTAAATCTAGATTTACTAAGCTAAAATTTAGTAATTCCTAAATGTGCATTAGTAAGATAAATCATAAGTAGCATTGAAAATGGACTATATTGGCAATAATAATTGTCTATTTTGCTCTTAATCCTATTGTGTGTTCTTGTTTCTGCCAAAGCTTTCAGCAAAAATATATTTGTACGTATTSTTAGATGTCTTAGAGTTTTTTCTACAACAGATAGATTGTATATCATAAGAAATACATTTATTTCTTTTACAAAAGATGGTTTATAGTTGTAATTAATAGTAAATACAAGTAATTAACTCTTGTAGTGAATTAGACTTACTAGTTTTTAAATGAGTAGCTCCCATGTATTTTACCAGCATACATCCTCCAAAACTTTATTGAGTGTTGCTCTGCCAACAGCAAATTTGCAAGGCCAAGGAAATTATGCCACAGTGAAGCTAATGCTACGGTGAACTGTTGTTAATTGTTGTTAACAATATCATTTTTTATTTATAAATCACAGGATACATCACCAGAGTCAAAAAAAAATATAAATTGTATTAAAATGGTATTTGAAGCTTTTATTATAAAAGAAATGTTGTTTTAACAACACTTTCCTGACATGCCATTCACCTTGCTCCTGCTGAGCCAAAGAAGACAAGAACAGAATAAGAAGCTTCTAGAAGTTTTACTTTGTTAGGATAACTTAYTTGAATTCAGTATACAGTGAATACAGTAATAGAGAATGTTAAACCTTTACCTCTCAATTCATATTCTTGTTGCAGAAGTAAAATACTCCCTATATTAAAATACAATACTCCCTATATTAAAATTTTGATAATGTTTTGCACCACTGCTTGGAGGAAAAACTTGACAAGTCAGTAGGTATTTAACTGGCCTATCTTTAAATAACAGTGAAGAGGTTTTTTCCAATCTACTCTGTAATAGCACAGTGTTTTATTACAGAAGATTAGGATCAATCTGCTATGCTGACCACTGCTAAACTAATCTAAATAGTCTGGAGTATCTAAAATGTCATTAGACATTTTGATTAGATGTATAATAACCACAGAGACAGATAATTTAGCTGTAGAATACAATTAAGATTAAATTAGGATTAATACAAAAGGATTAATCTCACCCTGCCCAGCTCTTGATACCTGTCCTCACAGGAAGGACCAAAATTATATATTTAAWAGACAGAAAGATTTTGTTTTGGAAATACCTAAGGATAATTCCAGGGTTTAAACCTCAGAATAAGCAGTTTCTCTTTATTTGGACCAGGGTTATTAACATTATACAGCAGTTTTTTAGTGTGGTTATTATGTTTTATCAAATCAATTATTTTGCAAAAGATTTCAAAACCTGTTACTGCTTGGAATTAATATCTTCTCTCTCCCTCCATTTGCTTTCTTGAAACAAAATTAAATACAGTGAAAAGCAGCCACTAGCTTTTTTCTCTTTTTCATTTTATGCATTTAATCCACTTGCAACCTTTGAAATTTGTTGGCTCCTGAAAGCCAAAGTGGAGTTTACATGTGCATTCAAATTGCACTAATTTAGTTTTGAAATTTTCTAGTAAAAAGTCATCAAGAGATAACTTTCCTGTCCCAAACCCGTATTACCTAGAATTTGATAGCAAAACATAYTTCAGCCAAAAATCATAAACCAGTTTTAGTAATCACAGTTTTCATGTTGTAATAAAATCCTGTCTAAATCAACATATTCACTAAGGAATCGTTCAGATATGCGATGCGCTCACAGGAATTCCACTTGCACATAGGAACAGACTCCCTTAAATCCTAAGTCATATATGTAATAGCATTAACTGACAACTAAATTTACACGGGACAGCAGAAATCAAACGCACAAAGACAGCTTTTTCCCTCACAGGTCTAAAAGCCTTCCTGCTAAGATCAGTCAACAGGGAAAACAGTAAAATGTGGAAGCAGGTCTTAAACATTTTTGCACTAGTACTGCATTTGCGCTGTTCTTTACGTCACGCAGAGAGCCGGACAGCTGAACGGTACAATGGCTAATACAGTCTACATGCAGGATGAAACAGCAACACAGACTGCAAGATAGTAGATCTCTACACTTGCAAACATTACCCCAGGCAGTGGATCACCACTTAAAGAAGTAAGGTTTACATTCATTTCCAATATAATTCAACTGAGAACAACAAGGTTTCAGTAGTAGTTGATTGAGATACAGGATCTTTTACAGGATTTTTTTTTTATTCCTTTATGCCTAACCACAATTGATGAAGAATATCAGAATTGCTTTCTTGGAGATCATGAAAAATGTAAATGATTGAAGTCTGTTGGCTTTGTGGCTGAGCCAAGACAATACCCAGTGTTGCAGACAAAGCAGTAAAAACTGCTGCTAAAAATACTTTGCAAAACATCGTGAGAAATTTTTTTTTTTTTTGCATCTCAGGTCAACTTTGTTCCTCTGGAAGATGACTGAGCAAGTGGTACTGTAAAAGCAGAGTGAGGCTCAATACAGCAAAAKCTTAATATCTCTTTCTTAATTTGATTTTTTCCCACAGCAAATTAAAAATTAATCAATTGATAAAACTTTTCATATTAATGCATCACATCACCTGATTCATTGAATGGCATAACTAAAGAGCATAATGAATTGACTGGTCCATGTAGCATATTTTGTAACACAATGAGTCTAACATAGTGAGTAGGTATAATTTCACAAAATAGGCTGGAGTTTCAAAATCAGCCACTAATATTGCAGCAAAATTTGAGGATATAAGCATTGTACAGTAGAATCCTATATCTGAGTTTCAAGTTGGTTCTCCCAGATGACAGTAAAGGCAAAAATGCTTATCTAAAACTACTTCCTTGCAGAGTGCATGTGTGCATTTTTCCATCATTTTCCATCATGGTAGATCATAGAAGACACAAGGCATAACAATGAATCTATCCCCTACAGTCCCTATGCAAGTTTGGGTTTACGTTACTTCAATCTTTTCCATTTCAAACTGCCAATAAAAGTGAAAATGAGTCAGTGATTGGCTGACCTGATCAGTTGCAAGTATCTTAAAGTAATTTTAAATTTTGGATATACTTGCACATACTGTCAAATTCATGCTGTGCTCTATCACAATATAAAGAAGYAACAGCTCCCTGGTAAAAAAATGTTTTGGTACGTCATCTCAACTCAGACAGCAGCATCCCCAGGGGGACTGGTGGTACCGTTATGTATCCAGTCAAACACTGGATTTGGGGATTTCATTTGCAAGACCTAGAATAAAACCCAGTAAAGAGCCTTGCTATCAAAACAATATACATTAGGTCATTAATCAAAGGAAACACAATCCATGGATGTTCTGAAACTTAAGTTTCTCTCCCTGTGCTTCATTTTACAAAACACTACAGATGGAAGAAAAGAGCCATGACCTAACCTCAGCTCCATGCCTGCCCTCAGTCAGATTATCGTGGGGGAATTGCAGTATCCTTTGAAATGCATGTAGCACCTACCCAGCTGCTGGGTTTAATTTCAGAGTCCAGCACTATCATTAACAGAAATATTTTTTTTCATCTGTGTACTATCTTATATTCATTCTCAGCAAAAACGGAAAGCTTTTCTCAACAGGCATCGGCCTTTAGCTTCCCCTAGAGAAAGCAAATGATTCATCCAAAGGATACATTAATGACATGTATAATGTTCAAAATCTTTCTGGAGTGTTTTAAAACCTGCTTCTTTCCCTATAAATGGGAAACATGCACGTAGTCTAAATATCAGTGTCTCAAGTTATGCTCAGAAGTTTCTGAGGTATCCAAACCCTCGTTTAACTTCACAGGCATCCTCTTCTTTAGTACCACTGTTGCTTTTGAGTAAGTCAGATCACTAAGGTAGCTAAAAACGTGTTCTATTAGACCATTTGCATGTGAAGAACATACATCCTTCATATTCACTCCTGCATAAACAAGATTTACATTCAATTTATTTTTAGATTTACCAAAGCATAAGCACGGAGAACAGGATATGAAGAACTGAAACCATGTTAGCCTTGTAGCATAGTGAATCCAGATCATCCCCAAAGTTTAGGTCAGTTCATATAAGAATAAAATTTACATTACTCAGCCCTTACTAGCTATTCAGTAGAAATAAAAACCTTTCCTAATGTCATCTTACTCTTTGTTGATTCTTTTCCTCTTTTCCCCTTTCCAGTCCCAGCTCTCCCTTACATAATCATAATCAAATTACAAGAGCACTATCTGATCAAATTCTTCTTTGCCCATTCTCGGCTTTATCCCTATTATTAGGGTCTCCCCAGTGCCTTTAATTTAATGAAAAGCCCTGCAGCCCAAATGTCACTGCCATTCCAGATTCCTATTTTAAAACTTCAGGCCCTGCAAGACCTCGCAGAAAGCACTACATCAGCTGGAGTAAGCACAGCTGAATGCAGGTTTGAAACAGTTAGGAACAGCAACCAATACCTGAGCAATAACTCTCTAAAGACAAGAAAGCAAAGCAGGAGTACCTGTCTCCTCACAAGAGGTGTSTAAGGCATGGAAGAAAGGTTGGATGGTTGCAAATGATACCGTGTCTTTCTTAAGCAAAACCAAAAAGATAAAAAATCTGATGGATTTTTTTCATTATCAAGCTTTTAGATAGCTTTATGGAAGTGTGGGATTTCTTCTAACCTTTGGAAACAAATCATTCTGATGTTGAAGTTAGATTACTATTTTTTTAATTTGGTCTTGGGTTTTCCTACCCATAAGTCAGAGAAACAACTGTGGGCAAAAATTTACACCTGCAATGAAATGTAGGCTCAGTCAAATGATATGGATCTCAAAATGCCTGGTTCCACTCATAAAGRCACTCCACTTTCCAAGCAATCTTAAATGCACCAAAACTATCTGCTAATGCCATCCTTTCCTTTTGTAGCTAGTTGCACCGGAAAAAACATAGGCATCCAATGAAAGCTTTGTCAAAGATGAGCTAAAAATGTATCCAACTGCCTTCTCCTCTGGCAATTTGGACATTCATGTCAAAGTTATGTAAGGGGCAGAGATGAGAAAATCCACATATGGGAACTCATACACCCGGTTTACTATAACATATGGCACAGCACAACATGAACATGTGTTCACTTTCCTTCCCCTCCCTTTTTTTTTTTTTTAATTTGGGAGCCATATAAGTAATTTCTGAATGTATGTGAACTTTTATATGTAGGTATGGAAAGCACAGCAGCTAATAAAGAACTCATTAAAATAGGTAAGTACAGTAAATCTACGTAAGGATAATGGAGGTAGCTAGCTAAGCTAACTATTCACATTGGATGCTAGTACAAAAGAAAACAGTATCTTTTGGTGAGTTCCATCAGTGGGCACAGGCTTCAGGGCCGCATCAGTCTGGAGTATTTTAGTTCCACCTACTTTGCAGGACTTCAGTGATTGTTTTGTAAGGCTTTTTCATAAGAACTCAGTAACTCACTGCAAAGCCCTTTTAGAGTAGAAAATTCCTGTTGAATAGATGGAATTTTAAAGTTCTACACATACGTATATTATATACATATATTACATATATCATATTATATATATGATATCTATATGTTATGTAAGATATATACATATCTTGCATAGGTACAAAACAATTGCACATCTTTCCTAAAACTAAAGGTGTTCCAAGGGTATCTAACAGAAATAACGTCCAAACATATAARGAGGCTCATCAGCTGCCTAGTTACATGACAGAGCCAGAGGCAACTCTAAAGCATCAACACAACTGCCTGAGGAGACTGCCAAGGAGTCAGCTGCTGTTACTGGAAAATCTTCCAAAGCCTCGCATCTGGGTCTTATTACTGCTGTCCAAAAAAACCGACCCCAATAAATAAATAAAAATATAATAATAAAATTTCATCTTAGTTATGAAAAACTCTTTATATATTATGTAATACATTATATGCATCATGACAAGTTGTATATTTTCTCACAGATATTCCTGTAGTCTAATCACACAATGTGTTACTCCTGACTTGCCTCTGGTCCTTTCCATGAGCCTACAACATCTGAGCAGTTAAGACATTAAGGAAGCAATTCAGGCACCTAATAATGGATGTGTAGTGGCATTTTAGACAGCTAGATCCCAGCTGCCACTCCTGAAGGACACATTTGTCCAATAGGTTCTGCAGATGTCACTTGAGATGGTTAAATACAAGCAACTGAATCCCCTCTCAAATAGCTTTCATGTGCTCTAGGAACAACAGGAAAGTTGGACTTTATGCAAGACAGTTTTATGGGACTTAAAGTGAAAATAGCTATCTGACTTGCCCCTTCTCTGTCTGCTCTTGAGTCACTGGATTAGTGTAGTTGCAAAATGTCATTATACAGCATAAATGTCTAGATGGGATTCCCTTGTTCTACCTATTAAGCAATAAAATCCCTTCTCTAAATATAGCAATGGAAATAAGTAATTAGAATAAATTCCTTCCAAAGAATGCTTCTGCAAATGACCTCAAGTCAAGTTTGTTATCCTTAAAGGTTGACAGATGACCTGATAACAGTTTTTCACCATCAGCCTTCAGAAATGATTGAAATCCTGAATACCCAGAATGTTGCAATGGAATATGCTGAACAGGTTCTGGTCCCTTCTGGTACCTGTGATCTACAGCTGTGCAGGACTCAGCAATGCAGTATTTAATCTACCTCTTCGTGGAATCCTTAAAAATCTATCAAACCAAGCAATTATGAAAAAAAAAAAAATCCACAYGAACAGAAAATACACTTAGAATCATAGAATCATTAAGGTTGGAAAGAACCTCTAAGATCATCAAGTCCAACCRTYGACCAAACACCACCATGCCCACTAAACCATGTCCTGAAGTGCCACATCTACACGTCTTTTAAATACCTCCAGGGATGGTGACCCCACCACTTCCCTGGGCAGCCTGTTCCAGTGCTTGACAACCCTTTCGGTGAAGAAATATTTCCTAATGTCCAATCTAAACCTCCCCTGGTGCAACTTGAGGCCATTTCCTCTTGTCCTATCGCTTGCTACTTGGGAGAAGAGACCAACATCCACCTCACTACAGCCTCGTAGAATCATAGAATAGAATCATAGAATCATTAAGGTTGGAAAAGACCTYTAAGATCATCGAGTCCAACCGTCAACCCAGCACCCATGCCCACTAAACCATGTCCTAAAGTACCACATCCACACGTTTTTTGAAWGYCTCCAGTGWTGGTGACTCYACCACTTCCCTGGGCAGCCTGTTCCAATGCCTGACTACCCTTTCGGTGAAGAAGTTTTTCCTAATATCCAATCTAAACCTCCCCTGGCGCAACTTGAGGCCATTTCCTCTTGTCCTATCGCTTGTTACTTGGGAGAAGAGACCGACACTCGCCTCTCTACAGCCTCATTTCAGGTAGCTGTAGAGAGCGATAAGGTCTCCCCTCAGTCTCCTTTTCTCCAGACTGAACAACCCCAGTTCCCTCAGCCGCTCCTCATAAGACCTGTGTGGATAGTTTTATTTTCCTCAAGTAAAGTAGAATTTCTCTTCTGATAAGCGTTACCTTTYCTTTATATTGTTAGAAAGCCAGACAAGATTAAGGAATAAGAAAATCTGTGGTGTACATGAAAAAGAGTTAGCCCTAGTTAGGAACGCAAACACGCCCTCACAGAAAATTTAAGATGTTTTTTTCCTGCAGAACRTAGTTAGAAAAATGCTTCTGAGCTACAGGTTGCTCAAAGCGAACATTTGCTTATGCAAACAATTATGTGGGCAATTCTGTTTCATGAGGTTTAAAAGCTGAGTCATAAGAGTCTGCAGCACATGGAGATGAGGGTTCTAGATGGAGGACATACGTCTGACTGAGTTTAGGTCGGAAGTTTCTATGAGGAACCTCAGCAACACAAATCAGGGTGTCAGGCATTTGAAAAAGCCTATACTTGTAATGTTGATTAGGATGATACTCTGATATTAGGTACTTTAGGAATAATATAAGCCATCCTTTAAAGCCTACAGAAAATCTGAAGTATCTGTTTTCTTGGGGTTAATATTCCAATTTATCGCTTTCTCCTTCCATATGGAGATTACAGGGAACTTTCATAAACGCCTGAATCTAAAAATAATTCCATGAGTTGAGCTTTTTAAAAATTTGGAGGCTTTACGCAAACTGAATTAGTTTTAGGTTCTCAAATATTAACTCATTGAATTATTTATTCTAAACAAGGATATCCTTTTTYCACAGATGCTTATATTATTTGAGAAAGGTTTTTAAATGAGCCTTTTAGAATACTGCATTATCTTTCTTGAAGCTTCACTGTGAAGTCTGATGAGAGGAAGAACAGTGATTAATTGTAGTTTGCTGTCTTGCATTCCAAAATAGCAATTTTCCAATTTAAATATCTTGTATATTTTTGTAAGAGTGTAATTTATATTCTCCCTGCTGTGACTTTCCAAGTTAAGACACAACTTAGATATAATTCCACAATATTAGAATTGAGGAAAATGAAGCTCTTTTGACTGAATATTCAAGCAAAGAATGTGTTTTGGGCTATGCCATAAATCATGCTTGTCMGATCCTTCAAAGGAATCATTCTGTGCAGTTACCTTGTCTATTATTTAGAAAGCACAGACACTGAACAAGACAATTCAGCAGTGCTGTATCTGATTCACATATGGTTGTCTCCCTTTAATCTAGGGCTTTGAAAGGACTACCTATTTTCAATTTAACTGTTAATTGTTACATTTTATTTTGATGACCTCATAATTGCACTGCATGTGCATATTTAGAGCCTTTTGGGCTTCTGCACAAAGATGATCTGGGGGTTTGATGATAACTAATGAACCATGTCAACTGAGTGGTGCTGAACTATTATATTCAAGACATAACTCACCATGAAATTACTGACACTTTAGGTTAGGCCATTCTCTTGTTCTAAACATTTTTCAGGAAATTTCCTAATGGAAATTTTCTAATGGAAATTTTCTGTGAAACYGACAGACTAATTCACAACATACAATCAAGGATAAGGAAGCAAYGTTGCAGCATGGACTTGCTCTAGAATTTTACATTTCAAGTACATCTTTAATAATATATTAATTCATAAACTCTGCYACTAGACTCTTCATCTCTAAAAATTACCTATGATCCACTTTCCCACAGAGATTCATTTAGCAGGAATGTTTGTTTTCAAGTGATTTATAGTAAGTAACATCAAGCAGATGGAAAGCTGAATTCATTATTTATAAGAATATATTGTTTAGTGAAATCCAGTTGGAAAACCTAAGAATTTAAACTATGATTTAAAGTTCTTAATTTCAAAGATTTAGGARGTTATTATTTTGGTTTCTTAAACCACTACTTATAGACCGAAATATTAATTTGCAAATCAAAAAATTACCAAGAAAAAGTGGAAAAAATCCCACAAGGTAAGAAAAAGTAGGAGTTGTTCTGCATAGGAGAAAGCAAATCATTGCAAAAMCAGAGAAAGACGAGACTTGAGACAAGCCTGACAGTAGAACTTTACTGAAGGGGAAAAATGAAAACAGTAGTACTTACCAGCTGGAAAGATTTAATTGGGAAAATACTGCAGAATATGTGTTGATAGTATGTGTATGATCTGCACTAATAATAATTATGGCAATTGTCCAGGAATTACCATTCAATTATTCACTTTCTTTAAGAATTAAAGACTTAAAATTTTGCGTAGCATTCAAAACTTACGCTATGCCTACACTGCCGTCTAAAATTGCAATTACAGCAGGACAGAGACACTTAAGTGAATCTGTCTTGTGATACCAATATACATGTGGTGAAGTATGCTTCAGACTGGACTATACAGCTTACATTGTTCCACACGTAAATACAGGTTTGACTCACGAGCCTTGACACCTACAGGACTTAACAATAACCTCACCAATTTGTTTAATGCTAGCTGGATATATTTAYACAAATTGCAGTCACACCTTTGATTCAGACTCATAAATCCATTTATTGTCACCTCAGTCTCAGGTGATTTAAAGGCTAAAGCAAAATACAATGGGATGCAAGCACCTGAGCCACATAAAACTTGAAGAATTTTATTCTACAAGCCAATTTTGATAGTCAAATGTAAGTCTAAAGATAAATTAAGAAATGTAAGTAGAAATTTTGCAAATATTTAAATACTTATTATTAAAACCAATAGGAATTAGGTTATTTTGAAAAACTCACTARGTATCTATAAGCATGTTTAAGTCCGCCAGTATATCTATTCCTCTCTCTCTCTCTCCCCCTCTATTCAAAAATAAAGGAAGGCCTGAAGTGATTTCTGTGCCCATTTGGAATGATTCACCTGTGTATGTAATGCTTATTACTTCCTAAGCCCTAAGAGGACTGTTCCAAGGGCTTATAAAAATATGCCTAAAGAGCAAAGATTTTCCTTTGGAAAGACCAAACTGCACCAGATAATAAATGTTTCAAATTTCATTCCCAGCTCAATATTTTAACTCCTATTCTATMTAGTCAATTGCCTCAATATACATCTTCAGGACTACACAGAAGCATTTCTAAAATGCTGCTAAATACTACTTTATTTTTGTACTCTTCTTTAACACCTTTTGGTGTTGCCGCTTTCTCCTCTGTAAAAGCCAAGTATTTTTGGTTAACATAGGAAAAAACCCCAAATAAATTCCTAGTCACTGAATCCTCCTCTTTTTGAACACATTCCCTTGTGACACAGGCTGTATCATGTGCTCACTTGTTAAAATACTGGCACTCTGTTATTCACCATAAGCTATTGAAATGCCACTAACTAGTCCATTAGCTTCAGTTCTGTAAGTAAAATGTCAATTCTCTGCACCTCCCCATGTTTCTGATATGCATCTAGGGGTGCTATGAGCCTGTAGCAAAGGTATTGGTTGCTTTAGAACAAGATAGACTGAAATGAGGCAAAGACTTTTATCATTTGGAGAGTTTGCTTCGGTGTTTTTAATTTTTGATGAAGTGGGCATGTATATTTGTATCATGAATACATCTAACTTTGARCAACCATTAGCCAGACAGTGATATCCCTACAGCAAAAGCAATTGCTTACTCTTTGCTTACATGTTATAGCACAAAGCACTGACATCTGAACGTCCTCACCACCATTCTGGGCAACAGGGAGGATCTGGGCAATGAGGGAGGATCCGGGGAACTACAGGCCTGTCAGCCTGACCTCGGTGCCGGGGAAGATTATGGAGCGGCTCATCTTGGGGGTGCTCATGAGGCAGGTGCAGGACAACCAGGGGATCGGGCCCAGCCAGCACRGGTTCATGAAGGGCAGGTCCTGCTTGACCAACCTGATCTCCTTCTATGACCAGGTGACCCACCCAGTGGATGAGGGGAAGGCTGTGGATGTCGTCTACCTGGACTTTAGTAAAGCCTTTGACACTGTCTCCTACAGCATTCTCCTAGAGAAGCTGGCGGCTCATGGCTTGGACGGGTGTGCTCTTCGCTGGGTAAAAAACTGGCTGCATGGCCAAACCCAGAGAGTTGTGGTGAACGGAGTCAAATCCAGTTGGTGGCCGGTCACGAGCGGTGTTCCCCAGGCTCAGTTTTGGGGCCGGTCTTGTTTAACATCTTTATCAATGATCTGGACGAGGGGATCGAGTGCACCCTCAGTAAATTTTCAGATGACACCAAGCTGGGCAGGAGTGTTGATCTGCCGGAGGGTAGGAAGGCTCTGCAGAGGGATCTGGACAGGCTGGATCGATGGCCGAGGCCAATTGTATGAGGTTCAACAAGACCAAGTGCCAGGTCCTGCACTTGGGTCACAACAACCCCAGGCAACGCTACAGGCTTGGGGAAGAGGGGCTGGAAAGCTGCTCGGCAGAAAAGGACCTGGGGGTGCTGGTCGACAGCCGGCTGAACATGAGCCGGCAGTGTGCCCAGGTGGCCAACAGCATCCTGGCCTGTGTCAGGAATAGCGTGGCCAGCAGGACTAGGGAGGTGATCGTGCCCCTGTACTCGGCACTGGTGAGGCCGCACCTCGAATACTGTGTTCAGTTTTGGGCCCCTCACTACAAGAAGGACATTGAGGTGCTAGAGCGYRTCCAGAGAAGGGCAACGARGCTGGTGAAGGGTCTGGAGGACAAGTCTTATGAGGAGCGGCTGAGGGATCTAGGGTTGTTTAGCCTAGAGAAGAGAAGGCTGAGGGGAGACCTTATCGCTCTCTACAACTACCTGAAAGGAGGCTGTAGAGAGGCGGGTGTTGGTCTCTTCTCCCAAGTAACAAGCGATAGGACAAGAGGAAATGGCCTCAAGTTGCGTTTAGATTGGATATTAGGAAAAACTTCTTCACCAAAAGGTAGTCATGCATTGGAACAGGCTGCCCAGGGAAGTGGTGGAGTCACCAACACTGGAGACATTCAAAAAACGTGTGGATTTGGTACTTCAGGACATGGTTTAGTGGGCATGGGTGCTGGGTTGACAGTTGGACTCGATGATCTTAAAGGTCTTTTCCAACCTTAATGATTCTATGATTCTAACAGTGGCAAGAATTATGTTTTTCCTTTCAGCTTACAAAAAAAGTATATGCACAGGAAAAGCTAATTACAGTGACTAATCAAAGAATACTGAAATGTGTATTTGTTGGTTGATGGAAACTTAAAATTAAGCAAAAAACGATGGATGATTTCCTGCTAGAAAGCTGCAGAGTATACATCACACTAGCAATTCTGTGCATCTTTTCTGTACTGTTCTAAAATCAATAAATAATGCATTTTCCATTGGATATTACTTTGCAACATAATTTTCTACACTGGGAGTTTCTTGATTGTATAGGTCCTCATATAGTAGTATCCAGTTCAATCCTGTTTGGCACTTTCAGGTGAAACCATAATCCAAAAGAACTGCCAACAGAGGTAAATAGAGGACATCCTTTAAAATAAAGCAGAAAAGCAAAATGACAACTAGTAAGTCATAYGCATCTAGCAATTAACTCTTTTGACCAAACCTCAAAGACAGTACAGGAATTTTTCCTAAAGAAGTCCCTACCTGTATATGCAAATATATCATCCATGTGCCTTAACAGATAGCTAGGGGAATATGGTTTTTTACTTGCACATATTGCTTTTCATCTACACAAGAGATACATTCATAGGCAGGGGTGTGTGAGTTCACAGATCAAACAGATAGAAGCTCCTCATATTTTTGTGTAATCAGTCTGATCATTCACAGCACTGCATGCAGATCTATATACTGTAACTACAAACTTAAGGATCTGACACGAGATGCGAAACTTCCATGGTAGATACTGAAGGAAAAAGCAATTTTTCCTGTACTTGCTACAGCTTTATAACATTAATGAAAGAATGGGAGGGAACAATCTTGCTACTGTATATCAAAAGAGCTTACTGTCTGCTCCTTGATGTGTTTGGATATCAATAAATTCTGAAGTAATAGGTAACTAGACAAACTCTGTAAAGRACTTCAGTGCTTTCTGACCTCAAGGACTTTCCTGATAGTGATAATTAGCTTTAGAATATTCCTCAGAGATCTTGAGATTCAACACTGAACTATGATGGCTCCTGTACTGCACATGGCAGTTGTTCAGGGCAACTGGGAGACTAGTCCCTGAACAGCTACAACCTACTTTTTGTTTCAATTTGATCAACAGAGTGGTTGCCAGCAAAATCTAACTTATGTATTAGCATAAATATATGGAGATCTGAAAGGGCTGTTATATACAGCACATGTAAATTATTTACATCTAGTCAACCCAAGTGACTGCAGACATTGTAAGAAACACAGCTGCTGCTGGTGCTAGAACCTTGAAGGGGTTTCTTAATGTGAATATTCATTATTACAMTCCTGGAAGACTGTAGGGGAAAACACAGTCAATAAAAGTATATTCTGTGTTTTGTAATCAGTAAACAACATAAGCAAAATAGTATGTGGAGGATATAGAGCAGCTGGCTCCTTCCAAATGAATGCCTAATTGTGAAATATTCAGACCTCAGCACTACGATTTCCTTAACAATTCTTTTTCTTGTTAGGGTAGATTGGATGCCCTTGTGCTTTATTCAGATTTTCTTTTTTTTTTTTTTCCACTTACAAGGTCTAAAGCAAACAATCATGGGACAAGGGATTCAGATAACGGAACTTAACAATAATGACCTACTTTTTTACAATGCTTCTTAACCCAGAGCATCCCTAGACACAATAGTTATAGCATATGTGGGAATTTCCCACTGATACAGCARAATATACTTATGGCATAGGTAATTCATTTGCCACTGACACTTTTTGGATTTATGGAGAAACCCATAATATATGTACCACCATTTGACTCTTGGCCTTCAGACAGAAGAATGGTTTTCCAGGAGCATTGTATTCAGCAAAGTGTACTTCAAAAACTCACCAGTGAACGCCTAAATGTTATAAAAGTTAACATCCAAGAACTTAGGACTTGTAGTGAGGAACTGGTTCTGACATAAAGCATGTATGGAAACAAGATTTCCTTGCACAGATGCAATTCAGTAATTGTGGCTCTGCACAGGTAGATTCTTAAACCAATGCGTAGTCACAACAGGGATGCTAGCTAGCAATAGACATCTGCTTTCATACAGCAGCTGGCAGAATCTGCTCTATAATGAAAACTCTTGTTCTCAGAACTTACTATGCCTTTGAACATCCCAAAGAGTCTGCATTCATAAATACAGCGGCCACAGGTCTAGACTTAATAACTTCATTCTTGTTAATTTCATATTATTCTTCAGAAAAAGATTTGGTCTATTTGAATTATACTGACACTGTCCTAAGCAACAAATACAAGCAGTTTTATCAGCATAACAAAATAAAAAAGATAAATTTTACTGCTCCTAACACCTCCTAAAGCCTCTACAGGAATAAAAATGTACTATTTCCAAAAACAACTTTTATTTTCAGAAAATTTATTATAGTGTTTAAACTATTTTTATAGACCTGAATGAGAGTCTACATATCCYACAGACAAATTAGAAACAATCTTTCAGCAGAAAGTATTAGGGTGCATATCCTATTATTATTCCAAAAAGAGAAATTTGCCTATATAACTTCAGGTATTGCAGTGATAAGGAATTTTTATTTAGATTTGTAGAATGGAATGAGATTCCTTGACATTCTAAAATATGGAATTCAGAAAGTGTCATATATATGGTGCTAACTGCTGTGTGAAACTTCCCAGCTGAAAARGCAAACTCTGTACTGCAAGTAAATGTTGATGTTCACCATGAGAAAACTGGAATGAAGTGTTTGAACATCTAAAAAATGTCTGATCTCAAAGGACAACCACCTTCAGGCTGTTTTTTACTGAATTAGATCATTAGCTTTAGTTTATAAGGAATCAATAGCTATTGTCATCGGAGATGACATTCTGAAAGACAATGATAGTTCTTACATCATTAACATTACTAGGAACTTCTTTCACAATGCACTGTCAATGGATATTTACTGGTCACCACTTAGCACCGCTGATTCACCTCAATACAGCTTTATGATCACACCTTCAGACTCTTGCCATTTTACCCTCCTAAGTACTATCTATCTACAAAGGTTAAGAAAAAAATAGTATATCCAAAGCTGTGATTTCTTGTTACCTATTGACAATAGATTCATATTCTGTCAACCTATACTGTACTTTCTACCCAAAGTGTTTGCAAAGAATAACAGAAGGACACAGATATAAAACAGGACAGAAAGGAAGAAAAAAAAAGCTACAAAAAATTCAAATAATTGTTCTGGACAAAGTTTTACTTTTTCCTGTACTTACTAAATGCTTCAGGTAAACTTCCATACTGTATGAATTCTAATACAGTTAATGGTCACTTTCTCCTTCCCATTTGATGGACATGTTGAGWGTCACTTTCTGGATCTTCAAAAGTCAATCACACAAAACCACTGTTCTCCCCATCATACTGGGAGTTACTTTTTTGTCTAGCATTATTCATTCTGCACTAGACATTTGTTCCAAATGCAGTTTCTGACCTGCACTAGGAATAAAGCCACATTCATAGTCATCTAGAAACACATTAACAGCATGACATGTTTCATGTGCAGCAGGCTTTACATGCTACTGAGGTACAATGCCAGATGTTCCGATAGATATTTAATGACTATGAGATTTCATTTATATTTATTTAGCCATCAAAGGGAATTAGTATTATAGATAATTTTCAGATTATTAGAGCACATCAAATGCTTTTTTTCTTCACTCTGCTACTAAATGATAGCAGCATGGAACATTTGATATAGTTTTAAATCTGCTGTATCTTAAAATGTAACAAAGGAATTAAAAATTAATAAATACTGGAGTTGTCTTGCCTTGACAAAGAAATACATGGTAGCTCTCCTTTTTCTTTGCTTTCATTTTGAAGAGAATAAATGCTCCAAGGCATAGGTATCATAAGGAAACTGTTGGATGAAAACCAGAAAGGCTACTCAGCCTGTATCTTCTATAATGAGTTTTATAGAAGCAATTGAGGCCTTTCACATTTTCTATCCTTACAGTTACTATACCATTTGGGGGGCGGGGAGGATTAAAACATTCCACACATTCCCCCAGGAAAACAAAAGTCCAGAAAACTAGAAATACTTCTTTATAATGTGAAACTTTACAGACACAAATCATATCCTTTTTTTTGTTTGTTTTAAACCCTGGTGRTAATGTTTTTAGTATTTAGTTTTTACTTCAAGAGTTTGGGCAATCCATATTTGAATAAGCAAAAAATACAGTTGTTTTCTACCTACAACCAAGTAAAGCCATAGCTACATTTGTTTCCTGAACCTTTTCAAAAGAATATTAATGTACCTCTACAGGCAATAAATATTTGTCAATCACAATGAAGGATAATCTATTGAAAGATATGATTTTAACTATTTTAATTCCCTTTACTAACATAAAGCAAATATTTAATTATAACAAATGGCTAATCTGTTCCCTCTTTTTGTCTTAGCCTTGTGTTCTTTGTTTTACAATTTTCATTTACTGAAAAATAGTTTTTAGCGTTACCTRTTCCTTATCAGCAACTATCCTTCTATTATATGCTTTTTCTTTAATCTTCTATACTTGCTGTTCCTTTTTTCTCCCTTTATTTCCACCTTGCCCATCTGTGCTTTTCCTTCTCCATAGAGCTTGTTGTCTAATCTGCTTTATAGAAACTTTCTCTACAGGATATATAAGTCCTCATTTTCAGCCAGATGTTCTAAACATATGCCGAGGTGCCTTGTAATTCAAGGCTTTACAGATGTTAAAGAATTAAGATTCTCCTAACGCTCCTTTGGCATAGATTATTATGGAGAAACAGAAGCTGAGAGGTTCTGACCTCCCAAATAAACCAARGGATCCCTACAAAGGCAGCGCTGGAGTTTAACCAAGCCTTTGCTATTATGCTTTCATACTTAAATAGGTAATAAATACAGAAAAGAAAGAGCTTTCTAATATAACATGACTAATCAGAGATAATCTGGGTCAAAAGCATATGAAATGCAAGGTAAAAATGCACTTGAGTATCAGTGCAGAAATGCAGAGTATATGAAATGTCAAAAGGTAGCACTAGATGTGACTGATCAGCATCTAGTCAGCGTTAAACATAACTTTGTCAGATTTATCCAAGTTAACTATCACTACAGACAGGCCCAGTTTATGCAGGGGAAGTCAGAAAGGAGATGGYGGTAAAGCGGGCATGATATATGCGAAGTGACTTCAGACTCAGAATAAGTTAAATAATAGTAAATAAGGCATCAAGTGATTTTCTTTTTTAGGCTAAGCACAAAGAAGAAAAYGTAAACAGCACTACATGGTTAGAAGAAAGTGAATTAAACATATGGAAGCATCTTTGAGGTATGTGGAACTACAAGTTTCTATATGGACTGGGCATTCCGGTGACTCAGATCCATGTCAAGCTCCAAATTCTCTGTAGRTGGAAGAAAGCTAAGCAGTGGAGGCTTAATCCTGTTTCTTGTTGGTGAAAATGACGGCTCCTCAGAAGAAAATTTTCAACCAGCTAGAACAATTTTGACAAAAAAATTCAACTTTAACTTTTTACAGTCAGATATGCAATACATTAAAAAAAGTAGCATTTAGGCTTAATGTAGAGAAAGAAATTTATTTTAAACCTAGATGGAGTCTCAGTTATAATCAAATTTGAATTTAAAAGAAGAATAAGGTTTAGAAAAGTATTTCAGAACAAAATGTAATTGTGACCCCATTTTTTAATAAAAAAAAAWTTCTATTTTCATAGCTATTTATAGCTGCCGATTTAGCAGGGTCATTCAAGATGCAAGTTGTTCCACTAAAATAATAAACAAAGAAAGGGAAATAATGACGTAAGATTGTTTAAGATACAGGTTGGCTGAATCTCTCTGCAATTAATGAATGAATTAATTAAACTTGACAAAACCAAAAAGCAATAGACCGCTCTTCCAAGAAGCAGTCCCAATTTGGCAGATGAGTATAACCCAAAGAGCAGTTAAGGTTACCTGAAAACTAACTGGTCAAAAGGAAGCACTTACACCACTGAGGCTGGGACTTGCACATTTTTACTTTGTTTACAATGACAAGCACATTCGAGTAAGTTAACTGCAACTTCAAGATCAAGTGAAAGAGTTAGGGAGCTAAAGTTTATTGGAACAGAAATTCATCAAACCTGCAGAATCCACTACTTATTTTTATGCAGGATTTGCTCACCTACAAATTAACTGTACCATGTAAGGTACTTGTCACAGAACTATTATAGTGCAACGTGAGTTGTTGCTGTTAGCTGTTGCACATCTAAGATGAGCATGTTCATGCATCAGATATGGTCTGAGCTCTAAATTTTCTCCAAGTTTGCTGGCTCTGGGCTTGACAGTTTAGGTTACCTCTTTCTTTAGCTCTAATTTGGAAAAAAAATCTCAGGTAATAAACTTCTCAACTCAATCAGCAGCTAATTAACAACCTGGATGGAAACAGAAAAACTGTACTACACAGCGAAACCGAATGCCCGAAGAGTTTCCGAATATAACACTGTTTGCAGGGTTGGCTTGTTTTTAGGTTTGTTTGTTRTTGTTGTGTTTTTGTTGTTGTTGTTGTTTTTTTTCCACGGTAAAGTTGTTTCAGAACAAACTTCATTGGTTTTGCACTGAAAAATACCTCACAGCCRTGTTCACCTTTAAATACAGTAATTTCTTATTCAGACTGATGTCTCTAAATGGCAAATTTTTACTGAGTGACAAGTGATTCTGAGTAATTTGAGTGATCGCAATAGTCTTCTCACATTCCCTATACAGGGTTGTTTGCCCATTTGTCTTATTCTCTTATCTATCTACTAAAGAAAACAGAAAGTAGATTAAGGATTTCAGTTTTGCACTTTTTTAATTTCCATAAAAAACATTCCTTATGAATATTGTGGATCTTGGGAGTTATACATCAGATATTTACACAAATGCTTTTAAGAAAGCCACAAATAAAGGAAGAATGTGTTCATTTTCTCCAGAGTGTGTGAACATCGGCTGATTTCTTTAACATCTTAAGTCAGATAGTTGGGGATCTGCTTAGAGAGAAGYTTGTATCTATCACTTCTCAAATGTGTGGTGGCAAGAAAAAGGAAAGAGACCACACAGCTGTTTAAATGCTACTATGGCATGTGCTTGGGAGTACTTGTGCCACATCRCTGCCTGAAATAGGCGGCTATCTTCTCCATGCTGTCAAACTGAAGTGCTTCTGGACACATCCAGAAACAGGATTTTAAGTATGCTGCACCRTACTTTAACTCACGTATTGCTGAAGGCCTCCCATTCACAGTTTCAGCCTACCTTTTCACTTCAACCTTCAAGGCTCATCCTTGTAGCCTTGCTCTGTGCACTTTGAACCATTTTTCTGTCATAGTCCCTGAGATAGTGATTCTTTTCAATGTCTAAATCATACTGTTTCTCCTCTGTCTCCTCACACTGTCATCCTGTAGCTTCAGTTTCTAGCTCTGTACTAAGATTCCCACCACCACCGCATCCTCCTGTGAGCTTCTAGACTGTTAAGTGAGTCTATATTAGCACTATCAAGGTAAGTGAATAACAGTCATTCTAATATCTGATAAATGTTACCAAATAACAGGTGTGCACAAGGCTTAGCAGTCAATTACTGTGCAATACCTACACTCTAATTAAGCAAATTCCAATCAGAGTCAAATGGCAAGAGTGTCGTCAAACAAAGACCAGCAAGAAGGTTGAGCAGGTATTGATGAAAGGTGCCATCTGACTGAGGAAAAAAATGGTCACAGTTGTCAACATTATTGTGATTCCCTGCTGCGYGGAACAGGACACCCAGGAGAGGATGCTCACCTGGGCGCACCACCACTTCTCTTCCCAGCTAGCCACTAGAGAATTTTCCTTTCTCTCTCTCTCTGCCTGCTTTTTCCTCAGGTAACATGGACATAGATGTGTGCCATCAGCTACACATTCCTGGAATAAAGAAAGCTTTGTGCATGTCAGGCTGCTTCAACTTTCACTGTGCAACAAGTACCATTTGTGAAACTGTAAAAACCTGAAAAACATGCACCTTTTCTTCTCTAGTTTGTTACATCAACACCTAAATACATTCAATATTTCTTCATCTGCTACTTAGGAGCTATTGTCTATCTCATGTTTTCTGCAGGGTGGATGCACGAGGTCTGAAAAAATACTAGGTTAAGATTTGTGCTAAAAGAACACATTCAGATGGGTAAATTCATGTGTTTCCTTGAGTTCCAAACTCAAGCAGAAATGGCACATAGCAGTAAYGAAATCAGAAGACACAGTGGTGACAAGTGCTGCCCTATAGAGTGCTATGAGACACTACCAGAACAAATCACCTTATTTCAGTATCTGTATGATCAGGATCCCTTTTGGAAGCCAGTTTATTGCCCTTTGCAAAATTTGCTCTCTGTGGCATCTTTTAAGATAAGAAAGGTAGCTCCTTTTTGTGACAATGACCTTCTGGGGTGAGTATCTTGGTTGATGTCTCTCATGAAAAACAACCAACCAGTCAGGAAAGCAGGTGCTTTCTCTTTTTCCCTAGGTTGTTCTCAAACTTATTACTTCAAATTTTAACACTTAAGTCCAAAAGATATTGGTAATAAAGACAACAGAGTGTGGGGGTTTTGCTCAGTTGGTTGTCTAGTTCCTTTTTTAAACTAAGTGGAAGAAGGGAAAGATRAAAGAGAGGAAAATCAGTTATTCTTTCTCTCATGTGAATGCAGCCATGGGAAACTGCTCCACAAGTCATGAGACTTAAATTACAAAGGTTAAAGGCTGGTTTCAGTAACCTCACATCAGAGCACGTGTTTGCACTTTTCAATTTRTATTCTTCCCTCGTGCTGGCTTTGGTGGGGATAGAGTTAATTTTYTCCATAGTAGCTATGTAGTATGGGGCTGTGTTTTGGATTTGTGCTGGAAACAGTGTTTTCAGTGATAACACAGGGATGTTTTAGCTCCTGCTGCGCAGTGCTTACACAGAGTCAAGGCCTTTTCTGCTCCTCGCCTCACCCCACCCCACCAGCGAGGAGGCTGGGGGTGCACAAGAAGTTGGGAGGGGGCACAGCCGGGACAGCTGACTCCAACTGGCCAAAGGGATATCCCACACCATATGATGTCATGCTCAGCATATAAGGCTGGGGGAAGAAGGAGGAAGGGGGGACGTTCGGGGTGATGGCGTTTGTCTTCCCAAGTAACCGTTACGTGTGATGGAGCCCTGCTGTCCTGGGGATGGCTGAACACCTGCCTGCCCATGGGAAGCAGTGAAGGAATTCCTTGTTTTGCTTTGCTTGCRTGCGCGGCTTTTGCTTTCCCAATTAAACTGTCTTTATCTCAACCCATGAGTTCTCTCACTTTTACCCTTCCAATGCTCTCCCCCGTCCCACTGGGGGGAGTGAGCGAGCGGCGGTGTGGTGCTTAGCTGCTGGCTGGGATTAAACCACGACACCTCAGTTTACAGAAAGCTGCCTGATCTCCCCAAAAGTCACTTCTCTCGAGGTAGGGACACCATATATATAGTCATCTCTTTATACCTCTCTGATCATCCTGCTGTTTTGGTCTTTCAGTTATTTCCAACCCATCTTTTAGAGATACATAAAAACGTGTTCTTCCTAACCAGCTCAGCAAGATGTCCTGTCTGGAAAGCATTGAACGTCTCTTTAAAATGGCTTTTTAAGAAGTTTCACAAGGATGCAAAATTACTTAAAATGATGCTGTAGCTGGTCAGATGTAGCTGATCACAACAAGCACCTGGAACTAACATGCAACTGCTTCTAGCTAGGGAAAGCAAATTTGAKAGTAAAGCATCTCTTGGAGAGCAATTGCCCATGTGTGTTCCCACTGTGTGAGATCCACATTTGTGAAAAGCAGAATCTTGGCAGGCGACCCCTTGATGTGCAGAAATTTGCAAATCATTTCAGTCTAAGCAATTTTCCCACCCTTACCAGAGAACACTGAGGCTGCAATTGTACCCTGATAATCATAGCTACTGAATTCTAATCAAAATGAAATTTCAGCACAGAGTCAATACTGCTAAATTCTAAAATTCTTAACAGAAGYAGCATTTAATTAAAATATCCAGAACTTTTGTAGCTAAAGTAAAGCATCAACCTTTGGTGTGTTAGAAACCCAAACCCAGGATTATTGGAAGTTGTAAACAAGGATTAAACAATGTGAAGGTCTAACATTATTCTGWTATTCAAAACACAGTAGTGCTCCTCCCCCCAGGCCTCCCACCAATATGTGAAATAAGAATAACTGAGACTACATACCCTTCCCTTACATATCTCTCTTTAGATACTTCACTGCTTAAGAAACAAAAGCTTGCCCAGGAATAAATGTAAAAAGAGCTTTTAAATTTCAGTATTTCCTATAGTTAGGGTCAGCCACTCAACTTCTAAGATCTCACCAGAAGCATCTAGTATCTGACCAATAGTGAAAAGTAGATGAGATGGATCATGGGTTTAACCTAACATGGTAAAGCCTCTGGTCTAATTATGACACTGAGATCAAAATGAGAAAAAATTCAGAGCAGAATAACATAAAATAGAGCATGTTGTGAGAGAGTCTGAAATGGCTTAGTTAGCTAAAAGCATTGCTTAAAAAGTAAGTTTTCCTAGCCTCAGATAGCACAAGTTACTCTGAGCATCCTTCTAGTATTTAGAAACAATTAGGAAAAGAGCAAGATATTAATTACACAAACTGTGTATTACTGTTCACTGCACACCACGATAGTGCACTTTCTCGCAGCCACAAACACCAGACCAAATCCTAGCTATTGATATGAATTTGACCAATCGAGTCAACYGAAAATTCTGGCTGTCTGAACAAACTTTGCTGCATGTGACAGATATAATCTCATCCCTGCACTTGCATAGTCGTCTGATGTGGGAATTTATCTATTTTCAAACTAATACTAAAATATCAATAGAAAGCACCACCCTCTTGAGATGCTTGTCCTCTCCAAAACTGCAATTAAAATAGTTTTGTATTAACTTTGTAGCACTAAGCTTCTCAGATGAGCAACACAGCCACAGATTTCAAGTGTGAAGGAATACAATGGAATGGAAATTGCTTATTCAAAATCTGAATGGAGCTGCAGCTTTTTGCATGAAATGATAAGATTCACAGAGGGTCCACAGACTTCTGTATATCTCCAAAAGGCGAAAAAATTGACCCAATATTTTAAAACAGTTGAATAGTTCTTTTTCCATCTTGGATTTCTGGGGTCTTGAAACCTTYTATAAAATATGCTTCTCCTACCCAATCCCTATTCTTTTCTAATGGTCTTCCCACAAAGTGCTACCTACTGCCTCCTATTCTTCTTTTTTTCTTTTAATTTAACTGTTTTCCGAATTTTATCCTATAGTAGCATTATGGAAGATAAGCAACTAATGACCAATTTTTAAAAGATTACAGGGCTTAAATCTTTGAGACAGGACACAATAGTATGTAGCATGTAATTTTATCTGTGAGACATCCATTTTCTACCATTAAACTACGCTATATAAAAGAAAAAAGTACACTGTAAGAACAGTTATTTCATCAAACAAAACACTCAAGGATTTTTAAGGAGAGAAAAAGAGTTCAAAATCACATGCTGTAAGGCTCTAACCATGCAGGAAAAACAAAATCAAACTGTTTTAGAATATTGTTTTAGTTATGGAGTGGTAGTTGTAGGATGTCTGAACACATACAGGCACTAACTTCCTAATGATTAGCACAGTTTCATTGACAGGCTTGGCTGCAGAATCACAAAGCAAACATAAATTGCAGCAAATTAGCGGAAGATTTTTTTCTTTARAGAAAAAAATTTAATGGATGTTTTGCCTGAGGAGCTTATTTTGATGGCTTCTTAKTAGACAAGACTGCACTGCCAGGAACCACAGAAGCATACAGTAAATTTAATAATGGCCCTACGCCATACCATGGTTTATACAGCTACGCAGCAGACCCACATTCAGGTACAGGCTCTGCACATTCAACCCTGGAAACTAAGCACGTCAGAGCAATGAAGGCCTTGGTTTCATTAGGCAGAGATAGTACTCATGTCTGTCTACAAAGATAGCTGCCTCTTTAGAAATCCGTCTTGCTCCCAATGTATTTAAGACAGCTTTATCAATAATTTCARTCRCAGTAGAATTTGGCCCATAAACAAAATGACTGAAATATGCAAAAGGAAAAGCAGATTGGGAAATATTTAAAAAAAGATAAAAATGAAGAAAACGTAGTATCAGGAGGATTTTTTACTACATCTGATTGATCACCATATTAATCTCTCCCAATTTAAACAGATACAAYGAAACAACAGCTACATGTTACAAAGACAGAAAAAAAAGCCCTGCCAGGAATACTAATACCAAACCATGCCATTCAAGTTACAAYTGGCAATAATTGCCGGTCTCCGTTCTGTAACATTTTAATTTACTCACGGCAAACTGACATTCAGATAGGTAAAAAATTATTTCCTACTTTTAAAAGCATCAAAGAAATTGCTTCCAGTCTGATCTTTACAATTGACTATCCACAGCATAAACACAGGGCAAATATCAGCACTGAAAGCAAACAGCTTTCAGAGGTGATACTTAATCATGATAGCCGCCACAACATCATTGCGTGCTTATTTCACTGTCTGCAGAATTGACACATACGTTCACATGAATAAATTCATTAATATCTGTCTCAAACTTTAATATGAACAGGCAGCATGCTACAGAAACAGTCATTTGGGATGCTATAGAACCTTTCAGGAAAAACTAGGTATTTAAAACTAGACATTGAAGCTGAATAATTATTTTGTTATTATCACCTTTTTCTAATGTATCTATCATCCATGAGCTCAGATCCCAAATGTCATAGTATACTCGATGTTTTTCATAAAGAGGTACGAAATATTGCTCCTAGTTTGGAGTGGACAAAATTGTTCACTGTTATGTTAATAYTGACATATCCTCTACATGTTTGACAGATTTTCCTTGAAAAGTTACACTCTTCAATCTTCTGGATAACACAATAGTCTGGATAGCAGAAATCACTTTCTGTATATAATACTGCAATAGCTTAGGTGAATAATTTATTTAATTGTGGTCCACTTACATCCAATAGGAATGAATCCCAAACTGATCCTACCTATGCTGGCAGAAAAGCCATTGTGGGCAGGGAACAGGGGACACATCACCACTGKAGTGTATCTGAGAATCCCAGTGATTATCCCGGTCGATATAGTCAGAGCTAGAAGAAAACTTTTGATCTCTGTTTTGGGTCCACTCTTTTTCATTTGTCTTGCTGTCCTGGGGGCTGGGGGCAGAGAGGAGGTTTCCTGTTCTGACAGCACCATTGCATTCCATCTTCTTAAGGTAATTACTCTGTCTCTCTATAGATACACTGGATTTTGACTTAAGGCCCTTTTATGCCACTCCAAGAGGAAAAAAAAATAAAGGTCTTAAAGTGCTTGAAAACAGCCTCAAGTCCAGTCATAAATAGCTACAGAGAATTACTACCTAAATGTTTACTAAGCTGAGGGAAGAGATAAATCATGTTATATCTAAATGGCATAAAAATACTAATAAATAGAAGTTTTACAGCACAGATGGCAATAGAAACAAATATCATTGCAAATGTTCCTTTTAAAAGCTGATTTAAACTGAACATAAATGGTGACATGATCATATTTTAAGGACAAGTGTAGGTTAAATAATTTATATATTTAATAGCTGAGCCTTGGCAAAAAAGAGGCAGCCTGGACAGGAATGTGTGTTCTTCATGATTATTAAACATTTTTATTGCTATCTATAGCAGAGTGGTATATGATGGCTAATGATTTTATGTTACTTTCTGCAAAAGTTAAAAATGTTTATTTTTTTATAACTTCAGTAATTTTATTACTACAGTGAGATTTACATAGGATTTTATACTAAARAGCATGAGCAATATGCAATGACTACTGAAAATACACTGGAGTGGATTACCATGGTTCCCCTTTGTGCATTGGCAGCATACAACCAAGATCATAATTACGGGATTGCTACCACCTGCCAACTTGAAAAACTAAACCACATGCTTCCACATAATAATAAAGAATTCTAGGATTAAAAAGCAAATGAAGGTTAAATCCTAAAGGTCTCCAGGGACCTGAGCTGTGTATTTCTTCTGTACTCCCTTATCATTTTTACTTGCCCACAAAGATGAAGGCTCTTCCCAGTTAAACAAGTCCATCTAATGAAATGCCTTCATTTTCACACAACTGCTTAGAAAACAGAATGTCTGCAATGTGCAAACTCATATTAAACCTTGTCTTTGGATTTATAGCTTTTTCATCTTGAAGCAGGGAAGAAAAAACTAGACAAATTGTTCACACTGTCAAAAAAMCAGAAACTCAGCTGAGAATTTTAGAAGACATCTTAATGTGAAAAGAGGATTACTAGTTTATATATATAAGACGACAGAGAAAAATTTTCTAAAATGCTGTTATTGGTCCATGATGAAATTTCCCATCCCCACTTTTTTAAAAAAATGCAATTATATTTTAAGAGTGATGAAAACAGGATTTCTTCAGAATCACTTAACAGTGATATGAACAAATAATTTAAATTATCTTTAAGAGTATATTAATCTAGAAATTTTTGTCTTCATATGAAACCATTTTTACAATTCTGTACCCGTCCACATTTTTACTCACATAAACATACATATTAAATTTAATTTCAGAATATTTACATGGGGGAATTAGTATTTGCTGGTATATGGATGCTTCTCAATAGTCCATATTTCAGTTTCAATAAACTTAAAAGTGAACAAGGTTTTGTACAGATATCCTGTGGAGTTTCTTCCCCATACGTTCTGTTATTCTTAAAAACTGGTAGGCCTTATGCACTTAGTACTTAAAATCACTTAGAACTCTGCTTCAAACTACCCAGTATTGCCCAGAATTTATTACCTAAGGCTGTACAACTGGCAACATTTATATGCAAGGTTATCATTCCCTACAGCCTTCCACATTATCTCTTACTGCTTCTTTCTTATGCTTTCCAGTTTTAAAAACTATTTAACATACGACTCCACCAATATTTACACATCAATAACTTACTATGCACAAACTGAGCATAGATTACTGAGATTACTATCTGTTCCCAGCACCCTCTCACCATAGTAATTATTTCTGGCGTATCAAGCTAAAGATGTAGCTCCACAAGATCTTGGCATAGGATGCAGAGCTGGCCTAAGAAGTTTGAGTCTGAAATTTGCCCCCAATTGGTCTCCCCACAGCCACCGCAGTTGTGCTGGTGATGCTGAATTACCTGACATGACTTAAAAGTATCTAAGTGCCATCCCCACTTACACTGACACCCCTCTATTTCAGAAGGTACATGGGATCAGCAGTTTAAAGAAATTAAAAAAAAAAAAGGAACAGAATTCCTATTTTTGGAGAGTTTCTATGTAGGGTTACATTAGCAGGGTGTTATGGGAATTTTATGTTGCCACTTAGGATGCTGTTCCTGCTCTAAACAGAGAAGACCCTTCAGTTATGACTTTCAAAACTGACCTTTTCCAAAGCACTTAATTCAACAATATTTTTTACAACGTTGTAACTATTACACAATCTTAATCCTGACTTCATTCTTCCTAGAGAATGGGGCTGAGAATCAAGTTAGAGCAACGCCTTAGATGACTTATTTATCTTGTGGTCAATTGGATCAAAAAAATCGCATAATGCAGAAATAGTCAAATTATGAGAAATACCTTTTCTAGACATCTGAAACTACAATACACCGCATTTCTGTTTTAGGCTTATGACCCAGTATCCATAAGCTTTTCCCTGTTGTCTGGCATACAGTATCAGCCACAGGAAAAGGTTAATCTTCAGTGAAAATATCATCTCTTGGCCTTGTGCATTTGTTGGGGTTACAGAAGCTTTCTTTGAAGTTGGCTGTCATCCCAGTAAAGCTGCATTAAGTAGTCCAAATTAAATATCACTAGTAATACACGTTGGTAGCAAGTAGAGGCTAGAAAGATAAGAGCTTTGGGGTGTAATTTCAGGGGGAAATAGGATTATGTTTGCTCAGTAAAATCTTCCCAAAATTACGATTTTCAAAAATTTTCAGGCCTCAGTTGTATAGAAATTAAATCTACTCAGGTCTGAAATTATCTGAACTTGATCTGACATGCCACTACTGGTCCAGCAAATTTGGAAACATTTTTCATTTATYCTTGGTAGCGCTTTCAATTACAGAGATACTATCATTTTGAATATTTTCCTGCTATAAAGACTGCCCTTCAGGGATTACAGAAGGAAGCCTATCAAAACTGTGTCCCCATCCTTTTAGCAGACAAAAAAGAAAAAAGAAAAGACTGAATAAAAAAGGGATGATTGAAGCTCAAGCAGAACTTGGCCAAAGAGAGCAAGCAGGTGGGAGAAGATTACCAAACAGATACCCAAGTAGCCTCTTGAACATCCTCTTCTTTGACTTTGGGATTCTGGCTAAAATTAGAGGATTTTTCACATTTGTCCACGGTTTTCAGATATCCAGCACCTTGGCTGAACTGCTAGATCCTTAGGAATCTCAGACTTCTCCCCTGCYCATATGCATATCAGGTCTTTATGTGTACCAAGCCTGTTACTTCTGAGCAGTCTTGAACCCTTTGTGAAAGAGCTATACAGATAGCTTTGTACATGCACAGTAAATCTCACTTTTTTTAGAATGCGTCCAATTTACTGCTCATGCAAAACATAAGTATACTTGTGCAGGGGTTCTGACATTTCCCAGAAATATGGGGCAACTGTTGTACAGCATACAACTGCTTGAAGGAGAAACAGTGCAGGGGGGGCTTTAATTACAAGTATACTTCTACGGTACGGGTAATGGTGAAAGACGAAGGAGGCCCTTTGGCTCCTCCTGATGTGATGAAGGGTTGTRGTCCTTCTGATTGTCTTCAGGAGAGTTCTGGCCCAAAGTCATAACCAGAGATATGAGTTGGCTATACAACTAGTTCAAATATGTGACAGCCGTACGATTATAGGTCATGCAGTTACAAGAAAAGGCTATTTTCAGTAAGCACCAAATAACATGAGTATTTAAAAGCAAACAAATTAACATGAGCAAAGATACGACCATCTGCCACTTACAGAATCGGTGGTTAAAATCAACTTTCTGATGAATTTTTGACCAGACAGGAAAGCCAACCTACAAGTACTACCTGGACCAGAAGAAAATTCATGACCATAATCAACCTGAGCCCAGGTTAACATGTTTTGGTCATCCAGAAGATGGGATAAAGAGGAAAAAAAGGAGAGTATAAAGAATTTCAAGCAATTTAAAAAACTCTGGGTTTAATTTCAAGAACTGGGTTTAATAGTTGAGGAAGTGGGAAAATGCTATTATCATATATGGTGACTTTGGATTTCAACATATTTAAATTAGTCATTCAACTGGTGATTTTTAGACTCGAATTGTAACTGAATTTCAGTTTGCTGGTAGCAAGCAYCTGTCCTGGCCTTATTTCAGGATGTATATGTACACCTCTGTTCCCCAGCACACAGCAACATTTGTATCATGTAAGTGATCAAAAACCTGATTTTTAGAGGGACTGAGTGCCTTCAGCTCCTATTTTTAGGATCTCTGGATAGGAGGTTGTGGTCCTCCACAGCTGATACTTCTGAGCAGCATTAAGTTCCCAAACTCAAAGTACTCTGACCTCTCTGTGAAATATYTGATACAATCCAAACATCAGACCATTGAACAGATTAGAAGTTTTGTTAAAATTTACACTATTGAAAAGGGAGAGAATTTTAAAACAACCACCATGATATAGGGAGGACTTCCTTATATGGTAAAGAGCTTAAGATTTGCAAATTGTAAATATTAATGCACTTTGACATTGAATACTTCATATCATACATTTTAAGTGTTTTTTAGCGTGTGGATTTTTACAGTGAAATGATGTGCTTCTTCATATGTCTGTTTTCAAYTGAAGTATGGCTTCATTACAAAGAGTGATAGCATAAAGCTTAGCAGCATGAACATTCCTCCAGAATTAGCACCAAACTGAAAAGCATCCTTAACACAGCCTTTAAATTGTGTTTGWGGGCACCAAACAGCTTCATGAGCATTAGCTGTTCTTCACTCTCTTTTCTACAGTTCCAACTTTTCAATACCCAGCTTTAAATATGGAGTGGTTTTCCCCAGGCTGGGACTTCATTTTGCAGCTGCCTTCATTAAGCAACCAGCCACTAAAACCTTGTAAAATTCCTTCAGCCCTAGGAGTACTGCTTCCATCAGTATTTTTTCATACTGTTTTTACTGACTCTGTTACCTTCTTTCATAATTTCCTAAAATACCTAAGCAGAAAATTACTATGAAGACTTCCAAACACAGCATCAGTATACAAGATACATAAGCCTAAGTCAAAATGACATACTGAAGGATCTTAAACATCACATGTGACACAGAGAATAAGCATGCTTATGGATGTATGTGTTAAGAAACATACAGAAATTTCATTCAGATTAACTGCTGGTTAGGTGGAGATGGCAGGCCAAAAGTGGTCAAAAACATCAACTATCCATCCTGTAGCATGGGAACAAAATCATGAAAGCTGCAAAAATGTCTGTATAACRTATCCTTCTCTGTGCCTTGCCATTACTCCAGTGCATGCTTTCATTCTCAGCTTCTGAGGAATTACACAGATCTTTAATTTGGACTCCAGAACACCTTGATTTACCCATATGAGATTCAGGTAATTTTGTTTACTTTGCTTTTAATAGAAAGATTTTCTTTGCCTCAATTTTCTGCAGCACCTGGCAAAAATGAACACACAGAAGGCTCCGATGATAGTGTCAAGCTACCAACAAAATCTTGTTTTGCAATGAGTATAGGAGATCCTCATACGTACGTAGTTACTTTGAATCTAACCTACCTATTTATCAGTCAAGCCAGAATACATGTTGGGGAAGATCAGGTTGCCTCAGTAACCTGAGTCCAGTTGTACAGACTTCAGAAAGACTGAATAGTTTTATCCTTCTGAAGCACCATTGTGCATCATTGTGCCATTGCACTTAAATATCTCACACATRAAATAGATATATATTACCAAACTCCCCATATACACTTTGAGCTATTCTCATGCTRTGGATTATAGAAGACACTGCTTGGGAAAGATTTTTCTTCTTCTTTCTTACCACTTTTGACCCTTGCAGCTGTCATCTATTAAAAAAACTAGCACTTACTCATTGCTCTTTTTTTGGATTTGTTGGAGAAGAATGACTGACACCATTACAGAACTAAAACTTCTGCTCCAGCTGTGCCACGTATAGTGATTAATCTTGTTCAGAAAACTACCAGTTACCTAAAATTTATTTTAATATACGATATTGCTGGAATGTTCAGAGAAATCTGTGAGAAAGAACAGTGACAGCACTCGTCCAGTATGCTTATTACTGTGAATAGCTTTTGGCTACACAAATTTCAGGCCTGAATTGTACATAGTATGCTATTAAGTTATAATAATTGGAAGTTCTAGAGAAAGGAATCTAACGATACCCAAGAGAACAATTTTAGTTCCATGAGAATATATTTAATTAACCCTTAATCATTTTCACCTTTATGACACTGGAAACACTTCTAGGATTTGATTTACCAAATTATTATGCCATTAATAAGAGAAAGATATTATTGACATACCAAAATCCAATTTAATTACTCCCTTGATTCCTCCAGAGGCAGAGAGAAGCTTGCAATTTTCTGACACTATGTTCCATTTTTAATATTGTGAAATAGAAAATACCTCCGAATAGGCCAGAAATGTTGCGTAATTGCTTCTGTCTGAGCTACAAGCACAACTATAACAATGTACTCTGGCTACCTTGAAAGTTCCTTTTTGGCTTTTTCTGTATCAAGTATCCCACTTAAAACTTAACTTACTACTGCTTGTTAGAAATATTCTCACATGTAAGAGCTTCTGCAATCACTGTCAAACAACTTTCTACTCTTTTCAATTTTTAAAGGGATAGTTTGTAACKTATTTAAGAAAATTGAAATTACTTAACTATTTTAGGCATGGATAGTTCATCTAACTGACCACTCCAGAATTTGTATGTAAAAAGAAAAAAATTCTAAAAAAGCTTGTTTTCAGACTGTCACCAAAAGCATGCCTGTTAACTTACATAATTAATAGACCGATATATCTTAATGAAAGGTCAAAATTTACATACTACAAAATCCACAAGAAACAGAGGAGAAAAAAAACCTAATAAAGCTGGACCACTAAAACCTTGAAAAAATGCCGTCATCTGTGCATCATGCTCCATAGTTCTGGCTGGAGCAACGTGTGCTCCCATATAACATCACAGGAGCCTGACAGCTCAAGGTGCAGTCTATCCTGATTAGGATTCCAATAAAAACAAAAGTTAAAAAAAMCCCCTCATCTTGGTCCAACAGCCATGGCTCGCAGGCAACGCTTTTCTTGCTCTTTTTACAGTTTTTCTAATTCTCCTCAACACCTCAACACTTCTGTATTTTCAAGACTGCGTGTGTGAAGTYCTACTTCCTTTGAAATTTATACAAATTAGGCTACTGATATTTGTCACCAGAAATTCCAGATATTCATTTCAGAGAGATATTGGATAAGATAAGCTGAACAAATTGAGATTTCTTCAATTAGTTCATTCCAGCAGCTTGCCCTGCATTGCAATTTYGTGTGCAGCTATCTTTATTTCTCCTGTGTACTGTGAGCCTCTGTGGCAAAATAATCATATAAGTATTTAGACTGGTATGTTATCAAGGACAGATTTTTTTAATTCTCAGCTACTGGAGATGGAAATCAAATGTGTTTTAAAGTACTCTGAGGAATTTTCTATCCCTTTTCTTAATAGCAGGTTATACATTTATTGGTAGCTAGCAACTGCAAAATCTTAGCCAGGAATATGTAATATTGCTTTGGAAAGTACTACTGAGTGGCTCTTATGGTTAGTTTAGCTTTTGGTCACTCGTTTAATTAAGCTTCCTTATTCTGTATATATCCTTCTCATAAAAGTAGCATTAAGACTGATCTTACACTCTAGGTGTCAAAAGGTCCAAAAAATGCAGTATCCATAACAGTTAAATCAAGTAATAAATGTGAAAGAAATATATGCGGTAAAACGATTTAAGTCCATCATTTGTGTCATACTGGACTGATAATGTAAACAGAGATTATGTGAATATCACCCTCTGATTTGCATTCCAGAAGAAGAAATATGTTGTGAGAGGAGAATGACTATCCATTGTCAACACCATATGATAGTTAGAAGACTGTAAAAAGTCAGTGGCAGGGATAAGAGAAAATAAAAAATACTCCTATTTTTTATGCACTATGAATATAGTGTGTGATTTTTTTTTTAAATATATATACACATACAYGACATTAAACACAAAACACTGCAAGCCTAAGGAAAGCCAAGTCTATACTACTTCGTGCAATATTAAATTACCTCTCCTTGCATATGGATTATTACATAATTGCTAATTACATGTTCACAAAGTATAAGGCTCTTGTCTCATTCAGTGCGAGAATGTGCCTGTTTTGATCTGCAGTCAAGAAGGCTGGTGTTTATAAAACCACTCACTTATTGCAGAAGTTGAATGCTGACTCAATATTTAGGGTTTTTGTGGTTCAAAGTATAACCTCAATATTACTTAATGCACTCTCCAAACACTACGCTGAAGAGAGAATCATTCAGTTCCTCCTGGAATTTTTATAATGTCAAACACTCTAATATCCAAATCTCTCATAAATTTTAACTAATGTATTTTTAGAGTGCCTAGTTTCTACTATCCTCAGGAACAGCCAGTAAAAAAATCCAGTGTTTGGTGTGTTCAACCTGAAATAATTAGGGTTTGATTTTCTGGAAACATACATGTTTCAGTCCCAATTTTGAATGCTCAGCATGGTTGCAAATCAGAACACAGATTGTCAGCTTAGCAAAAAATGACAAATACCTAAGTACCGAACCCACTGTCATTCAAGAATACATGATTTCCTCTTCATAAGTCCATACTGGCTACCCCTAATAACCTTCTTGTCCCTAATATGTTTGGAAATGGCTTTCAGGCAGATTTTCTCCAACACCTTCCCAGCGATCGAGGTGAGGCTGACCAGCCTGTAGTTTACTGGATCTTCCTTCTTGAAGACAGGAGAAACATTAACTTTTTTCTAGTTCTCAGGAACCACCCCCAATAGCCATGACCTGCCATAGATAATCAAGAGCAGCGTTGCAATGACCTGTGACGCTCGTGGATGCCTCCCATCAGGTCTCAGGAACTTGTATATGCCCACTTTGCTTAGATATTCTCTGACCTGATCTTTCTCCACCAAGTAAGTCTTCCTCCAGACTTTCCCACTGGTCTCAGGGACCTGGGATTGCTGAAAGTGCTAAAGGCTGGTCTTACCAGCAAAGACCAAGGCAAAGAAGACCGAGTACCTCAGCCTCCTCCATGTCCCTTGCCATGAGGTCCCCTCACCCTGTTCAGTGGCAGGCCCACATTTTCCTGCTCTTTCACCGCTGGTAGGAGCCCTTCCTGTTACCCCTCCACATCCCTTGCCAGATTAAACTCCAAGTGGGCCTTGGCTTTCCTAACCCCATCCCTGCATGGACAGCGTCTCTATATTCTTCCTGGGCCACGTGACCCTGTTTCCACCTCTTGCACACTCCCTTTTAATGTTTGAGTTTTGTCAGAGTCTCCTCCTGCCTTTTGCCAATTTTTCTTGATTTTTCTGTTTATGAGGTTGTGTATGAGGGCTCCTCAGCTTCAAGGAAGTGATCCTTTAAAAACTACCAGTTCTCCTGGGCCCTATGGGATTCTTCCAAGCAGGTCCCTCAACAGGCCAAGGTCTGCTCTCTTGAAGTCCAGGATTGTGTTCCAGCTTTTTGTCTTGCTCCTACCTCTCAAGAACCTGAACTTCATGACCATCACAACCCTTATCTATTCTTCCTTGTTTGTATGTATGAGGTCTAGCAGCGTGCCTCCCTTCACTGGCTCCTTGATCACCTGTGTCAGCAAGTAAATGCACTCCAGACATCTCCTAGATTGCTCGTGCCCGGCTCTGTTGCCCCTCTGGCAAATACTGRAGTAATTCAAGTCTCCCATGAGGACTAGGTCTGTGAACATGAGGCTTCAAGTTGTCTGAAGGCGGCCTCATCTATTTCTTCCTCCTTATCAGGCAGTTTGTGGCAGATACCCATCACGTCATATTAGACTTTGGTCTGTCCTCTAACCCTAACCCATAAGCTCTCAGCTGGCTCATCACTTGTCCCCAGGCRGAGCTCCACACCCTCCCATCACAATCAGTCCACTATTTCCTCACTTTCTTGTGAGTTGTCAYCTCCATTCCCCACCATCCTAGTCCTGGTTCTTTCCTCACCAGGTTGGCCAGCTTGCAGCAAAGATGCTTTTGCCCCACCTTGGCAGGTGAATTCCATCTTTTCCTAGCAGACCTTCTTTGAACTCCTTGTCCAATCTCCAATTAAATTGTCCCGATGATACACAACAATTATTATATTAACATCCAAACACATTTAAAATAAAATCTAACCATCACTACAGATACAGTCTTAGCTGAGAGGCAGTATCTCTATAATGCAATAAAATATCAAGAAAATCAAACATTTTACGTGAACCCATTTTGTAATATTGACACAGTTCTCCATTTAAATGAGGACTTTTGTTTTTTCTTGATAAAAAGTCAAAATAAAATAGGAAAACTTTTAAAAAAAGTTGTTACTCACAGTGTTTGAGAATGTCAAATTCCTAGTCAGAAGAGACTGCATGGTGAAGTTCTAACCCTTCAGCAATGGATTTTAATGGAAGTGTTGACACAGTGTTAGCCATACCATCACAAGTACAACACCAATACATTATTCCCTTATGGTAACAGACAGTGTTGAAGCTGCCCTGTAATTTGGCACAGAACATTTCTATACTAATGTAATGTGWCAATGTTGTTATGTCTGCTGTTTTCTATGCCATAATAGCAGTATTTGTTTCCACAAATATGCCATTACATTCACTAATATGGCTATACTTAAAGACTCCCCGAGTAAAAACAGATGTAAACTTATAGAAAGCAGATAATCTCTTATAGATTTGTTTTGTTTTGTTTTGCCAGAGTAATTTTCAACCTTACTCTTATAAAACAGCTGAATTCCCTGGGAGGATAGCTTTCACTACATAACCTGCTGTTAGAAATAGTTACGATGTTCATGATGTATTTTCTCAGAGGAGTTGCATGCAGCTGTCCATTTGTAAGAACAGCCATTAACTGCCCTTTTAGTACAGCCTTCTATATAATCCCATTTTGTAAGAAAAACTGCTACTGGTCTGCTTTACACTTGTCAGTGTAACACTTTTGTCTATAAACATCTCACTGTTGCCCTGAATCTCCAAGTGTCATATCACATCAAAAGAGAAAATGGTAATCTGTACAGCATCTTGGGGTCAAAACTTCTCCTGCCTTGTTTATCTTCCAGTAAATAGGAAACTGCAGCACACAATGTTCCTACTTGTGCCACCACAGGGCTTATAGTCTACAGGCACTCCATACTCACTGTAGTGGAGTACTGAGATTTGCAACTAAGCAAAACTTTTGTGGATTAAACTGTGGCTGTTCCCGACTGCAGTTGTAAAACTGTAGCCTTACCCTTGGCTGGCCCAGGTAATTTTCTGTAGGAGTACATTCCCTAAAMTTCTCCTTCTCTGTGGCTGACACACAGAGGACACTCTTGGACTAGGAAAGAAACAAACCTGCCTCACATGGTGCTTATTTTGGGAGAACTTTTAAAAAAATCTTCATTTTAAGCTGTGCACATTTTCACCTGGAATAATACACCGAACAGCACAGGAGTAATAGTTTGCTGTTATAGGGAAGATTAAAGAAACTTCTTGTACACTGTATTAGTAAAATGTATTATAACGCTTTTCAAGAAACTATTTCTTTCATTATTTCATCCAAACTCTCTGTTTTGGAAATTAAAGACAAGAATGATACACGTGAAACATTTACATTGTAAAGCCTAGGAAYGATGCATGTCAAATCTCTGTGCACTGAGGTTACTACAGGAAACATGCTGAAAGTGTCAACTCAAATGCAGCAAGGTAATTTGTGCACATTTATGCAAACGGCAGATGATACAAAACTGGGAGGAGTGGTTGATAGACCAGATGCGTGTGCTGCCATTCTGAGGGATGCTGACAAGCTGGAGAAGCTGGGCTGACAAGAACCTCGTAAAACAAAGGAATATGCCAAATCCATGCACCAGGACAGGCTGGGGCCTGACCAGCTGGAAAGCAGCTTTGCAGAAAAGGATCTGGGCGTCCCGGTAGACACCAAGTTGAACATGAGTCAGCAATGTGCTCATGTGGCAAAGGCGGCCAACAGCCTCATTGGCTGTATCAGGAAAAATGTCGCAGAAAGGTTGAGAGATGTGACCCTTTCCCTCTACTCAGCACTGTTGAGATGCATCTGGAGCACTGTCTCCCAGTGCTGGGCTCCGCAGTGCAACATGAGCATACTGGAATGAGTCCAGCAAAGAGCCACAAAGGCAATTAAGGGCTTGAAGCATCTCTCACATGAAGAGAGTCTGAGAGAGGAGGGACTGTTCAGCCTGGAAAAGGCTCAGTGGGGATCCTATCAATGTTTTAAAATACCTGATGGGTGGGAGTAAAGAAGACAGAGACAGATTCTTCTCAGTGGTGCCCAGTGACAGGACAAGAGGCAAAAGGCACAAATTGAAATACACAAAATCTCATTTAATTATAAGGAAAATGTTTACACTGTGAGGGTAACTGAGCACTGGCACTGGTTGCCCAGGGAGGTTGTGGAGTCTCCATCCTTGGAGATATTCAAAACCCAACTGGACACAGCTGTGGACAACCTTTAGTAGCTGACTCTGCTCTGAGCAGAGGGGTTGGACGAGACAATCTCCACAGGTCCCCTCTCACCTCAGCCATTTTGCCACTCTGAAATTTCTACTCAAATACGTTCCCTAAGGACTGGTGGAACAAAATAGTGGGGAGGTGTGGTGGGTTAACCATGGAACAAAGTAACGGGGAGGTGTGGTGGGTTAATCCTGGCTGAGGGCCAAACTCCCATCCAGCTGCTCACCCACTCTCCCTGCTCTGACCTTGGTGCTCCCTTTGCTGTTTCTCACTTTTTGTTCCCTCCTCCTTCATCTGTCCAGCATTTTGGTAAGAATGGCCTACTTTCTAAGCATGTTTTCATAGAGGTGCCACCAGCTTGGCTGAGGGACTCAGCTGTGCCCTGTGATGGGTCCATCAGAGCTGGCTGTGCCCAGCATGGGGCAGCCTCGGCCCCTCCTCACCGAGGCCATCCTGCAGCCCCCCACTGCCAACACCTGGATATGGACATCCAATACGGGAGGGATGAAAGTCTCCATAAACCAGGTACTTTTAACTGTTTCTTTTATGACCACTGACACTTATTTTTAAGTGGTCAGTTTTTGGGTTTGATAACAAAAAATCCCTACCTATGATGTCCTAAAAATAATACCMCATTTTACATAAAACAGTACATCCAAATGTAAAGTAAACCAAGGGCCTGTCTGTGGAGCAATATTGGGTTAGATTTCAGCTTCTGTCAACCAGCATCATTCCATGTGCAATGTGCAATAGAAACATGCTCACACACACAGCTCAGGAATATGCCTACATGCTTCTGAAGGGAATGCGTTTTTCACCAACAAGCAGGTGCTATTCCAGGCCTCTCGCTGAGATAATCTTTCCTCACGTGAAGGGAATTTGTCTTACTTCAGTGATACAGAAGTTTAGCCTGTGGCATGCAGCCTATGCAAGCTACTAAAAACTGTAGCAACTTTTCATCATTCCTCTTTCCATTATGCTCTTCCCAAACACAGCAGAGAACAGTCTAGGAGCATCTAGATGACATTGAGATTACAACATCGTTTCTCCTCCTTTCCCTCACATATACCATTATGAAAAATCTCTCTTGTTAGATTTGCTTTGCAGATTTTTCATATCTGAACTAATCTGAGGAGCCAAGATAAAGCAGAAATCAAAACATCTTATATTTACCAGAATCTGCATTCTATTACAAAACATCCATATCTAGGATAAATTTATATTTCATGTTTGTGATAGAACAACATTTAAAAAAAAAAAGAATTATCTGGGAACAACATAAGTATTTTTGCCAGCCATGTTCTAAAGGTACTCCTTTACTATCATCAGAAATAGTATATTGAGAWTTATCTGATTGTGTGCAATGTAGTCCATAACGTTACCATATAAATGAGCCTTCACAGATTGGTAAATACCTTTCTTACGTTAAGTTCATCAGTTCGCCAAATTTATGCAATAGCTGTCACTTGAAGAAATAATTCATAGAATATTCCAGGTCCAGACATCAGTTACTACTAAGACAAATTTGTAAACAGAGTTTTTCCTTTGCTAGATGTGGAATATATAACTTCTTATTCATAGTTTTTGGTTACTTTTGGAAGAACTCAAAGATTACAGAAGAACAGAAATAACAACTTGAAAGTAAAATAGAAACAAATCATGTTCTCCTGTAGCAGATAGGGGACTGAAATCTTTAAAAATATATGTTTAGCAGTATGACTAATCACTCACATTGCTGGGAAGGGCAAACTCATATACATAAAGTAAACCCAAAACTTTGCTCAAATTATCGAAATTTTTTTGATACCACATTTCATTTCTACCATGACAGCAACTGCAGAGAAACAGACTGAGGTGAGTCCTTTCCATAGTTTTCAAACATGGTCAAGAGTAGAGAAGTGGAACTTTCATGAGAATAATTAATGTAGCTTTTACATATAATGCATTTTCTAGCCTTGTGCTAGATACAATTTGAGCCAAAAGCTTTTCAGATTATAACTATTCTGTTATTTTAGGGCTTGTCCAAGAAGGTATACCTTGCTGTAAAGTGGAGAACCAGAACAAAACATAAAAATCCAAAATGCTTGACTAGACAGTTATACCATCACTTTCTACCATCAGTCATTCATTCAGATAAATGTATACAAATAGAAATAAAAATGCTTAGCCTTAAAGAAATCCCCTCTTCATATGGATATAAAAATGTGCAACATTTGGATATTTCAAATGTGACGAGTTAAAAAGAAAACTCAGTAGTTTGCTTTAATCAGTTACTGTGGATCATTATGGCTCTTGCATTACTATTCCACTTTCACTTCTGCATAATTCTATTTAGATCAATAAGGCTAGATTGGAATAAAACTAGATTATGACATTGGTGAATCAGGCCCCTTATTTTTAACACATTTAAGCTTTTCCTGAAAGACCAGATGGTTGGTGTATGTTATGTAGTTTTATTCAGATGAAATTTAAAAGAACTAAAATACTCAGCATGCTTAGTGTGTCACCTAAAGAAAGCTACAAAGGGAGATAATGAGCCTTGTCAACTGTTTCACAGTAATTATAGCCCTCATGATATAATGCTACAAAATTACAATATAGCTTAAGATAATAAAATGCAAAAGGTTTTTTCAATCAGGAAAAAACCCTATTTGTAACATTTATGCAGGAAAAGGATTATTTCAAACAGGTAAGCATCAGTATATTAGACATGCAATCAAGTGTAATAAAACCAAATTCTGTCAGACTTTGATACTGCACATTGTCCAAAATTTATACTGTATACTTTAGCTATGTTCTTCCCACGAGCCTTACAGATTTTCACAGGGTTTGCAGGTTCATTTAAATATTTAATATTAAAATAATATGAAGCTTCAGTCACTTGCTTCAAATATTGCCTTAAAGCTCTCAAGCGTTCAGATCAGCATTTTTTAGTGTACTTACGGTCATTGCATAATGGTCCACTAAAGGAGGTCATACTACAGTCACAACTGAATCCATCCCACTGCTGTAAGCACACTCCCTGGTTTGCGCATGAATCCTCTTGGCACGTTGTGCTGGGGCCTGATGGGAACATACAAAAAAGGACTTGCACTTTATCTTCCAAAGAAAGGTATTTCTCACTGGATCACATTAACAAGCTGCCAACATCTCAAATCAAACGAGCAAAGAGTTACCAAGTAAAACGCACATAAACTTGCTGATTTTGTAGCAGCATGTAATATTAAAAGGGTGTTTTTCTTTAGTTTTAAGATTGATATGTCAAACACAAGAACGCACAAACTGAAGCAGAGTTATTCCAGGTACAGTGGGAATGTTAATTTTGTTGCAAGTTATTTGTTAATATCGTGTCAGATCATTAACTGGCTAAACGTTTTCTAAAACTTCAGTATTATTTTTTCCTGTAAATACATTTCAAACAGCAAAGTCAGATGCCACAGAAAGCAAAGCTCTGGGACATGAAAGTAAAGATTGAAAAATAAAAATTAAAACAAAATTTTAAAAAATAATAAAATGAAGCTACACTATATAATGCTCATCATCCCACAAATTATTGTAAATTATTTAGGTCTGAAATTAAGAGGAGTTTGGGATTCTTCGGCAGGAATGTTGGCAAGTACTGATTCACATGCTTCAGGGATCCCATGCAGGTTCCATTTTTAAGGAGAAATGCAGAAAATCAGACTACTAATGAACTGGCATGCCAAAATGTGACATATGCATGAAAAACAAAGCTACTCTATTTCTAGAGAATCATAACTAGACTACTGAAATATAAAGAAATTTGAAAAGGAATGATCAAAGCACTGAAGCAATCACTATACAAACATATTCAAGACTGAAAGCCTTTATGCAAGCTATGCTGGAAAATAAAGGTTCACATAGACCATTGTTTTAGAGGTGTGAAAGACAAAATCTRAAATAAAATAACACATTTTAGTTCTGAAATGTACAGAGCATTTATTGCAGAAATCCAACTGTGCATTGGGGGTTTCAGTCTTGTTTAATACACACAGGGCTATCTACCTTGCAAATCAGCTTTCATCAATGCAACTTTGTCAGCAAAATAAAAAAGCAAAATATAGTAAATGTTAGTAAGCAATATTGAAATGGCAGCAAACACAGAAAAAAAMCATTCAGAGTAAAGTGCATGCTGCTGTTAAAGAGAGAAAGAAATGCCATATAATGCAAACAAATTAATGCTAATAGCCATAAATCTTCAGGCAAGCCAAAATAAGAAAGCAGTAATTTGCCAGTATTTTACTACAAATATAATGGTTAATTGAGCTGATGACATATAATGAAGGAAAATTAAAAGTTTTTTTTTTTCTTCCTTGGATAGAKATGAATGCATTAACAGAGTAAATGCATGGCTGAATCCTGACTAGCCATTTGTCATGTTCAGATACACTGAATTCAAGAACAATTAGCACTGTCATCCTCTCTGGTCTTTCTTTGTTCTAGCCCTTTCTTCATGACTGGTGAATGAAGACTGAAATACAGACCGTGAACTACAGATTACTATGAGCTCACATACACATTTCACACTGACTCTTGACACTGCAAGGAAAAATTTGGTTCTGGGATTATAAAATTCTCCTAAATTGTTTTGGAGAAGACACATCAATATCCATTTGAAACTCCCACTGCAAGTCATTGATGATAGGACAAAACTGGTCCAAAGATTGTATAAATATCCTAAATCATCCTTGTAGAGAGAAATGCRCTTAACCCTTCTTTCACATTACAGCTCCTTCAAAGATCTCAGTGTGGGATTTTCTTTTGATTTGCCAGTATTTTAGAAAAATTGATATCAATATGATTTAAGTCAGTTCAACAGCCACTCRCTTTAAATGACGCACTGCTCGAGCACACCTCTGAACCAGGGCCTGAACAGTAACCAGTGTGATTAAGAACGAGGGCAGTGTACGCTACATCCCTGTTTCAGCAAAAGTATTAACTGTTCTATTTTCTCCTGTTATAACAACAACCACCACAATAATAAATACCCATAACTGACTGGCTGCAGTAGGCAGACATAGGATAGTSATTTCCTTTTCTTTGGAGTTTTGAGCCCAGAAGTTTAAACATTTGGGCATTACATCACCCTTTCCTGAGCTGGGGATTATAATGACAGAATCCCGTAGCTGACAAGACAAGACACATTTTTTTCTCACCAGATTCTGCTACTCGGAAACTTTACAAAGATGAAGTGAAAATATCTGTAGGTGTTTAAATGTTATATATTCATGCATTTATTTACACTTTAGTTATGCAATGTTAAATTTCCTCATCTCTGCAAAAGTAGAGCAAAAGTCACAAGGACTTAAAAGTACATAAACTGCAGGACCTCGTAGGCACATTAAAAAGTGCATGTTGAAACACACATATTTGGAAAAAATACACACAGGACTTTGTTAAAAAACAGGGTATTTTGCTTTTTATGAAATCAATTCTTAGTACTCTTTGCTTATCTATAGTAGTGATTATTAAAAAATTGACATCAAGACTAGCTTATATGTAAGAATTTAATAAAAGTAGGCCTTTTTTTTAAAAAAAAAAAAAAAAAGAACAGAGGAGGACTGTTTAATGTCGGTAAATACTATAATATCTACCATAACAGGTTCATATTCTCCTATATGTATTACAGAACTAAGCTATTTAGTAAAAATATTGTAATACACTCTTCTCAAGCAGTCGCCTTTTGATTCACATTCTATTTAAATATTCTAATTTATTCAGTCTTCACTGCAGACTTTTTAATGACTGGATTTGGTCTCTCATTTACACTTGCCTTATGTGAGGGCTTACATTCTATATATTATACAAAAAGCATTATTAAGTAGCATGTAGAATGTTTTACTATATATTGCAAAAACAAATTCCATACCTCACCACCAAGAATCTTCACATATGTTAATACTTTGAAACTTTTCATATAGTTCATTTAATACACAAATTATATTATATATGCACATGCAAGCACACAGTGCATTTTCCTCCTAAATGTATTAGAAGTATTTTTTCATCATTCTGTAATTTCTGTAATTCTGCTTTATCTGAAGTGTGTAAAGAAAGTACAATGGATTTGACTAGAGAAAAACAGGGCTGACACTTACAACCTGACTCTGGGGTTTGCTGTTAACAATTCGAAGAGCTAGTTAGCATATTTATGTTTCTAGCTGTTAGTTTCTATCTGTTCTAGCCATTGAAAATTTGTCAACAACGTGGATTCAGCCAAGTGTAAATTACATTCAATGCTCAATGATAGAGAACAGAGATATCTATCTGCCTGTGGCTGAAACTTTGAAATGCAAGCCTTACAACTTGCCACACCAATCCCATGTGTGGGTTCACAAAAAAACATTCCAAAGAAAGAATTTTTAACATGCACTTATGACAGTAAAGTTATTGAGAAATACCAACCTTTTAAGAACAAAATCCTAACAGATAAAATTAATTAGTAGTACATCATGGCTTCACAGTTTGACAGAAGAGAGAAAAAGAGCTTTCACGTCAGGGTGGTTGTTTTTCTTTTTAAACCAGAAGGGTGGGGAATTCAATCCCCTAAGACTCTGAAGAACACCAAATCCAAGTGCCTCACTTCTCAGGAAAGATTTCGCAGCAGGCTGATTTCTTMACAAAGGACATATACCCACCAGTACAGCCAGCTGTCTTTTGGATTGAGAGTGGCGGCGACTAATAACTTATTGTTTTGAAATTACTTCTGCTGCTGCGTCCTGAGTTCTTTGGACTCCATAACTCAGGGGACTTATAGAGCTTACACATCCCATTGCAGCGTGAGATAGACGCARAACTACTCAGCTGTGTAAGGATGGAGACAGTCCTGTCTGTATACAGCAGCAGAGCTATGGGCAGCTTGAGGCRTACAGGAGACTTCTAGGAGGCAGCTAAATTTGCAAGTGACTTAAGTCATATTTTAGGTGTCAGAACATTTTTTTGGACACCTGATCCATGGTCTGCAGACAAGAGGCTGACAGATGGGTCAGACAGGAATACCTGAAGTAAACAAGTGAGATGGAAGAGTTAACTTGCAAGGGTTAAGCAGCAGAAAGTTTGGAAGGGAATATTTCATTCCATGCTGTTAAAGATTTCCTTCCGTGGGCAAAAGACTTTTGATGAGGCAGTTCTCTGGGAGCCAGGCAGCACATCTGGTTTGACCATTTTGCTTGTGTCAGATGATTTTGGTGTCAGAAAAAGCTGACTCTCCACCAAAAAAGGCAACATTTGTACAGCCTTTATTAAATTGTTGGTAGCTTTATTAAATTCACCAATAGCTGAGTTGTGCCGCTGGTTTAAAAGGTGAACATGCACTCTAGGCCTGTAGCAATATTTCTTTGAAGTACATAAAATTCATTTAGAACATTACATAATTTCAAAAGAAGCTATGAAATGCATAATGGAATTAAGGAGTACTTTGACTCTGAAGGGATGGAACTTGCTAACGTCATTCAGAAAGCAGAATCTAATTTTCTATATCAGTGACAAACTAATTTGTACATATTTTTCCATTCCTGACAGATATAAATAGACACTAAAGCTATGGAAAAATAAGTTGTGAATTTTACGTATTTCTATGTGCTATCAATAGAATTTATACTGTTAACTAAATGTAGCAGGTAAAGAACAAATAGTTCCACCTGTACAAACGTACTGTAGGCACAACAAAAGAGAAGACAGAATTTATCTATCAAAAAGCTTTATCTCATGAACCTTCAGGAAACCCCCCAGCTCTGCTTGGATTTTTTACGTCTATTTGCAAACTTAAYGAACTTGGTATCAAAATCATCAAGATTCCCACTTGAAATTCTACAGTGTCATTTACATGTTTTTCTGTCCAGAGAAGAATGGCACTTGAGAGGGGAGAACACAAAATTGAACATAGCCACAAAATTCAGAATTATGTGAATAAAATATATATGCAGGGACAGAGAATTGATATAAATTATTCCATAAATCACAGTAAAAATAATGTGGGATTAAATGACAGCTGGAAAAATAGCTAGAGATTGACACCCCTGAATTACAAATACACCTCTTCTAATTCTGTCCTCACTTAAATTCCATGATATTCCAGATGAGTCTATAAAAACATAAAAAATGTGAGATAAAACATATTTGGCTGTTACTGATTTCAGATAGCAAGGCTCACGACAATACAAATCTCAAGGGTGAGCAAAACCAGAGAAGATGGAAGATTGATCTTAAACAGTTCCATAAATTAGCCTTGAATTAATCAACTCAAAATGTCTGCTTTAAAAATGGAATTAATTGGCTAATTTCTCAGCATTAGATAAAGCCTAAGTGTTATGAAGATACAAAGGACTTCATTGAAGCTAATTGTTATTGTTTCTATCATTAATTAAAATACATCAGAAATAAACAAAATAGATGCAAAATATCTCGCCACTGGAGAAGGATGGAACCTACATTAAACATTTAAGAAGTTAACTCGTGTTCTCAGATCAATCTCTGTGCTGTAGGGCAGGCACATTCTTGTCTTCATAGTACTAAAAAAAAATGCTGTCTTTGTATAAGAAAGGGTCAAGCAAGATCAATTAGAAGCAGGTAAAATGTAGTCTCTCCATGTGTACATATCAACAAAACTCTGCCGGATTTGCACAATACTTTCACTATGATATAAAAAAAAATCAGCTTATTTAATACCTTCACATCCTCTTTCTATTTGCCCATTGCAGAAGAGAGCATCTGAGATCAAATCAGGGAGCCGTCCATTCAAGTCAACTGATGCAAGACAGCCTTGGAATCCCTCTTTTGCGTGCACCAGTTTTGGCAAGGACTTATACATTTCTTTGGCCACTCCTCCAATATACAAATCACCTGTTGAGGAAAAATAAATATTAGATACAGAAAAAAACCTGTAGAATCTTTGACCTGTTTGATCTTCTGGCCTTTGTGTGCTGAATGACAGGTACCTCAGAAAAACATTCTTCAAAACAAATGTAGAAGAAAACATTGATAGCATATATGATGTGAAAAGACATTGCAGGACTATATTTTTTCAAATATATATGTAGACTCCACATTTGTATAACTAATTACTTAGAAGTACCTGGACATATTATTTATGTGCCAGCTCATACATACAGGAAACACGCATCTATTTCACAGATGAGGATTCGGTCACAGAATCTCCATCTAGAAAATGCATCTAGCACTGACGCATGTTGTTAGCACACTCGGGGAATCTGACCACAGATCATCCCCATTATGGATCTAGCAGGTTGAAATACAAGGCAGTAAGTAGAGCACCAAGATCCACCTGAAGTCCATATATCCAGAATCATCCATTTAAAAGCATGCCAAGAAATAAAGCATTTAGGGACACACCTAAGGAAGAACTTAGGGATACCATTGCTAAGCAGTAAAATGACTGATTCTCCCCACTAAAATTCATACCTTGTATCAGTCATGTGGGAACAGGGGGAGTTAGATGCCTTTAAAATGGCAATCTGCACACTGAGCAAACAGAATTTTATTACCAAAAATAATTCTGAGGACAGGTATATTATAAACAGCTCTCTTTGATGAACCTCAGGTAACTTACTCAGGACTGAAAGCTAGTGCTTTTCTTCCTTTGAGCCATTCATATCTCTGAGACTTACTTTGCAAGGACATAACTATAACTTTTCTCTTAAATGCCGAGGGAGGGGATGCTTTCCTGTTTTACAACAATTCAGGCTGTGCCCTTCTTTCATGTGTTTGGTGTCTCTGGCAGGCAGAACAGTGATCTTTCAAACTAACATAACCTACTTCCCTAAAGCGTGCCTTAAGATTCAGACTATAGGTTGGATTCAGACTATAGAACTAGGTGTGTTCCACACCTGTTGCTGAAGACAYGCTGCAGAAACAAATCTGAGCTTTGCTTGGCTAGAGAGTGTGGCATGCTCAGTGTGAACACAGCCCTAGCTAAAAGGCTTCAGTCCTTCTCCTGGCAGGCAAGATGGGCTTGATTCTTTCAGTCACAGACAGAAAGGAATAAAMCCATGGTTTCCTACATCTTGCATGCATTTATTGTCCTGTTCTGTAATCCCCKAACTCAGAAAAAGCAGCCATCTTTGAAAGCTTCTTGGGAGTGCTCTGAGCATGCCTACAGGCAAGCCCCTTTAGGCACACAGGAAGAAGACCATCTGAGCTTCTGAGAAGCATTGAACCTGTTTGAAGGAAGGTGCTTATGGGACCATCCGACTCCCAAGCATCACCCAGTGACAAAATTCATACTCTACTTATGCATTAAATCCTCACTGATGACATGTTTTGTGCGAGCATAAATTTTCCATAGACTATGTGAATATACATTCTAACCTACATTGTGCTTTCCAGTATTGTCCCCCAGCTTGGATGATTTTGGAGCCTAGGCTACAGGATGTACCAAAGAGTGTCTCTGCACCATCTCAAATGCAAAATTGTTCAYGTCCTAAGTGTTTACCGAGCTTTGTAGGCAGATTTTATAGCGACAGAACTCAGAATGCACTAGCTATCATGACTACCCCATATGGCTAATTTTAATCTCCCTCTTATCGGTATAAACCGCAGTCACACCTTTTCCTGGTTCTCCTGGCATACTTGCTTGTTCGCAAGGGAGTGCAATTTAGTGCTGTTTGCAATGGTTTACAGCTTGCCTGCAAGGAAATGGCCTGAAACAAACAAATGTCTATCAGACTGTGAAAAATTTTTAGTCACTACATACCAGCCGTAAAACTCAACTGTATTTGAATTAGTGAAATGGAGATAAAAAGCTTAGGAACATGCATATTATTAATCTTATACGCCATCCAACCAAAAGTCTTAGCAACCATTATAGCATCACATATTAAGAAACCTCAAGCTTTCTCCATTCCACGTAGATAATTTGAAAAATAAGATATCGCTTTCCTCTAGAGCTTTGAGGTACAGCATAAATCTCAGAAGCATAATATTAGACGTAACAGATTAAAATATGGTGATCCATATGTTCCCACAAATGGGATGCAATCCATTCACAGMAGAAAAACTTCTGTATTTTTCAACCAGCTAAACTGAAACAAAGTAAAAACTCTTGATTCATGATAAAGTTTCTTCATCTTTTTCTCAGGTGGAACATCTAGAAAGTAAAACCCTTCCATGTTTCCTGAAGTTCTGTGCTTTCAGTCATCGTCAGCTCAGAATAGAGAGATGAATTATCTCAATTGATTCCAATGGACTTAAAAGAAGGAAATTCTAGAAAACAATACTAAGAAAATCACACCTATGCTAAAAACGTTAAACTTGGTCTATTGGACATGATACATGCAACCTCTTTTTAAACCTCCCAACATGTATACTGTCCAAACAACCGTTTTTATTCTGTGATTGGTTAAACCTTTAAAACCACAAACTTTCAAATTGATCCCCTGCTAATTCCTAAGGTCCATCCCTCAAGCATATTGAGATTGCTACATACAGCCATATAGCAATTGTCAGTTACAATGAACTGCTAGCAGAAGTCCAGGTCAGTGTGCCAGCATATGAACTTGAACTCAGAATATTTGCTCCTGAAAATATACACTGGAATATTTTCAAATAGGTATCATATGCACAACAGTACCATATATTAAGTTGAGTCTAAATAAACTGTAACTCTACTGTTCACTTACAATTCCTTAAGACTATTAATAATTAGAACTGATCATTCACCGTTTCCACAAAACAAAGACATGTTTTGGGTAATATTTTAACGTTGTTGATGTTCAAAATAACTTGAGTTCTGCTTTTGCACTAGCTAATACGCTACACTAATACATATCGTGCATTGAGCAGCCATACTGACTATTAGACGTCACCTTTTATAAAGTATATACAAATATTTTTTATGACTATGGGCTAAACCTTTCCCGGATTTAATATAAAATGTGGTTTGTGTTTGCTGCTGATGGCATAAAAACACACTTTYTCTCAGAGACAAAATTTTATTAAGGGATAGGCTCTGGAATTAAACCTCAGATTATTTTTTTTTTTAAAGCTATTTAAATTTTTTCACTTAGTTATTTTTTCATATCTGCCATCACAAATGTTTTGCATAGCTACTTTAATTTCAGTTAATCACCTGCCTCATTTTCACGTTCATCTCATTGAAGAAGTAGTTTCCTATAAAACTCAATCCATTAGAAATTCAGACAAGACAGAATTGCAGAAAATGTTGTTAATGAAAATGTTTGTATATTGAATGTGCATTAACAGAGGTTCAGAAAAGATAAAGCTTGTCCCTGCTCCCACTAAAAGAGATCAGAGGAATCAACATAGTATGATATAAATTCTCAGGTTTTCTCCTCTTTTTGACTTCTTATCTAAGTACAGCTTTACTACTGGAAATGTTACACGTACTAAAACAGGATTAATCCCTTGTTGTGTATCTGCCTACTTACCCTTATGAGTTACAGGTAAGTTATGTCATTAAGCAAGGTATTACAGCTCATCAGATCAATAGTATGAAATCATGACACTATCTAAACTAGCTGCAGCCTAAATGCAATACTATTGCAATACTGCTACTACTGAAATTGCGTGACCATTTCAGGAGTTGTGCACATTGAAAAATGCCATTCTTCTATTTCTTTCTTTCAACAGACGGGCATTTTTTTAAAGTACATATAGAAAGGAATATACTTGTATTATTGCTAACCACAGTTTCTGGAACTAAAGTTTAGCTATTACCTTTCATGCATGTATTTTCTTCTGAAGTTTGTTTTGATTTTTAAATATATTCCTGAAAAAGTGTCCATTTTTTTTCATAACCATCCTGACTTTCCTTAATTTATAAAGGAAATATTTATATGGAAAAATTATAAAGGAAAATAACCAATTTATATAAAATATATGAACTGGCATAAACAAAGCAGCAGGTAGTAAAGAAATGGTGAGGGAATAGAGTGCTCCAAGATTTCCTTCTGATCTCTGGAGAAGCTTCAAATAAAGCACTTTATTTGAGAGCAGGTACTCCTTAATCTCACAACTCTCTTCGTACTTATATTAGGAGTCAGTACACAGAGTTATCCCCTTTTATTTAGAGAGGGAGGATTGTTTCCTTTCTTCATTCTTCTGAGGCCAAAAAAATAAGTATGCTATAGTGTTTCTCACTGGCACATTCATTGCAGGTCAGAAGAATCAACTGGAAGGCAGGACTTTCAGAGCTATACCTATAAATCATGGCAATCACAGTACTGGCCAGTTATATCATAAGCACTGACAAAGAAAACAGTTTAGTGGATTTAATTTATATCTTTTACAGGTAACGAAGACCTTCATTTATTCCAACAGGAGCTTTCCTATTTACACCTATGTATCTCTTTTCTGGCTTAAAGCTTTGAGGAACAAGTGAATTTAACACAGAAACAAATTGCTAGCTAATAAATGAAGCGAAGTTCTCAATGTATTCATTACTGGAATCACGCTTATGAAAAAACACACAGAACACCACACAACAGTGAGTCACACACAACTGTTGGTGAAACAAATACTGCCAAATCCTTCTGTAATAACTCATCTTTTTTTATCCGAAGTCCCAAATAAGAACTTTGCAAATGCTAAACCAAAGAAATGTAAAATAAATTTGAAGATGCTGTTCTATTTATTTCTTCTCTGAATAAGTAGCAGAAGTATCTTATTATTTGGCAGTACTGACATTGCTCACAGGTCACCTCCAAAGAGTTTCCTCCTTTCCTGATTCGTGTCCACACCCAAGAATTCTTAYGTGATATGTGCTGGTGGCAAAAACTATTATTTAATTTAACAACTACCATTGCCTTCAAGCACTAGTAGAGAGGGAATTATTATCCAAGTATTTGTAATGGTAACAGCAACATGTAAATACTGCTCAGGTAACAAGTGGTTTAACCAGGATCTATTTAGGCTTCTTTACTCTCCAAAATCTGTATGTTTTGTTGTACATATCTGGTATTCATTTCTTGAAGGCCATTCTTGACAMGAAATGAACACCATTCATTCCAATATGGTTCCATGTATGAATAAAAACAAAACAAAAAGGAGGAAATAAAACAGTAGAAGAAATCGTGGCTTGGCTTTTTCATGTAAAGACAATATCCCTGGAATATTTTTACATGGCTGCACAAAGACACCTTCAAATCCACCACTGTCTCCAAAAGCAGACATTCTGTCCCTTCATGTCTTGTGCTGCTGGTTTCAACTGTACTTTCAGCTATTTTCTTTGTTTCACTTTCATTGTAGAAGTTGTTTCTCTGTCTTGTTTCTAATGTCACATTGTACTAAATCACTGCTACGGCTAGAAACAAGAGTGCTTCTGCAGTGTACTAGAGCAGTATTACTCCCCAAGAAAGAGATGGATAGCCCTGGCATRACATGGTGGGTTCTGAAAGCGCAACAGGCATCTCCGCAATTCCTTTATATGGCATATGGAAATACAAAGGAACATCTGGCTGTGATGAAGCCAAGGTGTCAGGCACGCTTTTCTCTAAATATGCTACTTCAAAATGATTAAGCGTATAACAGCTTCTTCCCTCAGGCAGGTAAAGAGGAATGAAAACTGCAAAGACTGAGAAATACCATAGGGAAAGTCTAATCTCGAAAGAAAAAGTTCTCAATTTCTTCAAGTCCTTCATAAAACAGATGACCTGCTGTTACAAGATCAGTAGAAATTGCTTCATAGTATTTTAATAGTTGCACACAGAAGTACCGGGTGGAACTCAACATAAGGAGACCCACACAATCCCAACTCATGGTATTTTTGAGGCAACTGAAATGTGAAAATAAGTTACTCTCACACAAGCTGAATATGCACTGACTTAGACACAATCGACAACATCCTGATCTTGAATCAGGGGATATTGTCTCAAATGAAAATGTCAGGCAGGCATCTAGATGCCTTTGACATTCAATGAAATATAGGAGCCTACTTGTCCTTAATAACCTTCTCCCCTCTCCAACATACAAAAGCACCTATCTACCATTTACTTTATGCAATAGGCAGAGCAGAGTGGTGACTTTTCTTTCGGATGTGGGGTTTCAATAGACACTTTAGAAAAGGAATTGGGCCTGAACAGCAGATGAGTGGTGATTCTAGAGTCTCTCCCCACCTTCATTATGCACGACTAAATGCTTACTTTTTGTTCCATATCAAAAAAACTATTTGATCCTTTAAAAATGTTTATTAAATATAATTGTTCTTTTCTGAATAAATCAAGAAGCCTGCTGTGATCATAACCCAATAATAAATTGAAGGACAGTTGACAAAGACTTAAATGATGCATCCACACAGCTTCTGCAGCACATACGCTCCAGCATATGGCTTTTCAAATCTCCCTTTACAGTAGAGAATATGGCTTGTTKTGCATTCACAGGCCTGTTTGGTGCTAGAGCCAAGCATGACTGAATTTTGTCTACCACTTGCAAGGGCACTTGGGGGAAGACATGAATGTGTAAACTTAGTGTTTTATGCCCACTTATTCACTTCAAAGAGTCCAYTCTGTAGCTTCAGTATTGATTTGTGTTTGAAATCTTTTGGTTTTGGGGGGGAGAAAAGTAGGCTTTTCAAATATTTTTCCTGTTGGAGTGATGAATTCCATCACTTTTAGACTCTCTCTCACCTAAGAAAGGAAAGGGCGCCTAGTTTACTTGTCCAGCCTCTGTTGAATTATCTGTCCTTTCAAATACTTCAAGCAGGAGGCAGTTGTATGATGTGACAGGTGGTGCCTTCCATCTTCCTCATTCCCTGTACTGTTAACCAAGCAAGGCAAAATGATTACAGGCAAAAAAAGGAATTTATGGGTTAGCAAGTCGCTCTTTTAGGAAGGAATATAGAAACTGATCTTTTCAATTCTACACTGCCTTCAGTACCTTCCCTGAATACCCCATTAAAGTTATTCAAAAAAAGAAATCACCAGCACTGAAATGCTGGCACTGTGGGTTTTCTTTAGTCATCCTTATTGGTATATAGGACATRTTGTAGTTATTTGTCAAGAGAATTTAACTTTGAAAATATTTCCTCCCTTAGCTGATAACTGTTCTTTTTACAGTTTCATTGTAGCACTGCACCTTAATCCACAATGACAGAAAAAAAGGCAGTGAGGATTAAGAGGTACCAGAGAGAACTCACAGATGATGGGTGCACCAGGAAGAGCACCTTTCAGATTTCTCTTGCCACTAATTTCTACGGCAGTCCACACTGGAGGTATACCTGCTGCTCCACTTTTCTCCAAGTCTCCCGATTCCACCACACTACTCGTAACTATGCTACTCTCATAACTGCATTGAAGACTTTCCACACTTGATGCAAATATGCTTCTGTCTAGAAACTTCTTCTCATGCTGTTGCTATGCTGCTCACTGTTTTACATCTCAGCTCTGCTGGATGTGCTCTCCACTTCTGCATTCACCTCTTGGTGCTCAGTTTTCATTCATATTACACTTTTTGGCTCTGTTCAGGACTGTTCAATGCTTATACAAATATGCCTAAGTTTCACAAGCAAGTAAAGCTGTGTGGTAAAAAGTTGGGGGGAGTAGGGGAGGGAGGCGGGGGCAACAGCAATGACATGACAATGTCCTTAGCAGCTAAGTTTTCAATAGGCAAAAGTAGATACTCAAAAGGTAAGTGCTCAAGTCTGAATATTCCCCTACATTTCTCCAGGTTAAAATCCACCATATCCCCAACAATCCCGTTCTCAAACGATATGTATTCTCAAAGAAACAGTTACACAAAAACATTTAACATTTTCTTGACAATAACAATTCTCAGATTCCCAACCACTTTATTTGGGCTCAGTATTGGGCCCAGTTCTGTTTAATATCTTTATCAATGATCTGGATGAGAGGGTTGCATGCTCCCTCAGTAAGTCTGCAGACGACACCAAGTTGGGTGGGAGCATTGATCTGCCTGAGGGTAGGAAGGCTCTGCAGAGGGATCTGGACGGCTGGATCGATGGGCCGAGGCCAATTCAACAAGGCCAAGTGCCGGGTCCTGCACTTGGGTCACAACAACCCCAGGCAAYGCTACAGGCTTGGGGAAGAGGGGCTGGAAAGCTGCCTGGCGGAAAAGGACCTGGGGGTGCTGGTCGACAGCCGGCTGAACATGAGCCAGCAGTGTGCCCAGGTGGCCAAGAAGGCCAACAGCATCCTGGCCTGTGTCAGGAATRGTGTGGCCAGCAGGAGTAGGGAGGTGATCGTGCCCCTGTACTCGGCACTGGTGAGGCCGCACCTTGAATACTGTGTTCAGTTTTGGGCCCCTCACTACAAGAAGGACATTGAGCTGCTGGAGAGTGTCCAGAGAAGGGCAACGAAGCTGGTGAAGGGTCTGGAGCACAAGTCTTATGAGGAGCGGCTGAGGGAGCTGGGGTTGTTTAGCCTGGAGGAAAGCAGGCTGAGGGGAGACCTTATCGCTCTCTGCAACTACCTGAAAGGAGGCTGTAGCGAGGTGGGTGTTGGTCTCTTCTCCCAAGTAACTAGTGACTGGACAAGAGGAAACTGTCTCAAATTGTGCCAGGGGAGGCTTAGATTGGATATTAGGAAAAATTTCTTCACTGAAAGGGTTGTTAAGCACTGGAACAGGCTGCCCAGGGAAGTGGTGGAGTCACCATCCCTGGAGGTATTTAAGAGACRTGTAGATGTGGGGCTTAGGGACATGGTTTACTAGTGGACTTGGCAGTGCTAGGGTTATGGTTGAACTCAATGACCTTAAAGGTCTTTTCCAACTTAAATGATTCTATGATTTTATGATTTCTCTTTGCTTCTTCTCTCCCCTCCCCCCCTTAAGACTAGATGGAAAGCACTGGCRTTGAAAAAGATTAAACAGATTTAAAACCAAAGCAGTCTGCTTGTCCAATGAACTGTAAGGAAAGTTGGTGATGCATGTTAAATGGTAAATAATAAAATCTAATTGCCATATAAATGTGCGCGGTAATCCATCTCCTACAGAATTGATGCTATGCCAATTACTCTGTATGAGGGGGATGGTTGTGGTGGCGAGGTGAGGCATTCAAGCACATCAAATGTCCCTAATTTCTTTCCTGTTCTGACCACTTTGTACATTGTATACACCTGAAAAATAGACAAAAATCTAACGAAGCAGGCATTTTCATGGCATAGTATACTCAGATTTCCCTTCCTACTGATATTCTTCTGAAATCATTTACTCATTCTCTGCTTCAATAGCCAACACATGCTTTTAGCAGAGTTTGTTTTCCAAACAGTGAGGAATTCTCCACATAAAGCTACCAAAAAGCTGAGAGGTTAAACATTCTCATTTTGAATGTAAGTTTGCAGAAGGAAACTCTTTATCTAAAATTACCAACTTCTTGATCAAGGCAATCCTCTGCAGACTCTTAAGATATTACACGAAGCAGCCCTTTTGCAAAAAAGGACTGCTCAGTCAGAATGCCTAGATCCATGAGGATGGCGCACTCATACCCACAGCAGCACATTTTGAAAACAAGTTTAGGACACGCTGCTTGGCTGGGGGGGTGCTCGGATTCAGTGGGATGTATTTACATTAAATATCCAGATTTTTTTGTAAGTTTTAAGAGCCTAGATGTTTCCTATATTATCCTTATCATAACTTTTACTTAGTATTCCAGAARGGCTTGAAAGAAATTCCACAATCAGCAATGGTAATAACCTGGATGCCAAAAAAGCTGTAGAATTGTAGGCAAATCTATACATTTGTATGTATGTAAGAGACTGAAAAGAGCAGGGGAGAAGAAGCAGAAAGCGAAAAGTTTCTCTCACTGTGGAGAGATCTGAAAGACTACTGCAATGTTGTTGACTTCACAGAGCTCAGAACAAACACTACTTTGTTTAATTTTTATTTAATCCAGAAGTAYTGGAGTAGATTTTTAATTTTTTCCCATCTCAATTTTGGAAATCTGGATACAATTTYTGAAGACTTAGCATTGCCAAAATTATTTTCACAGCCTGGTAGACAGCATAGCTGTTTAGAAGCAGTATGTGACCAGTTGCAAAGAAAGGAGGATAAAGGAATTTGCATTAAACCAGGTTGTCCAATCTCCTACTGTTACTCTGCCCGTGTACCTTTGCTACRCAGGAAGTCTCAAAGAAGAGCTCTCAGTTTTCAGATCCTTATTTTTCCATCTGTACAGAGGCTGCTTTCCCAACACTACCAGGGAAACAGCAGCTGCATCTGCTGTTGTCTACTCCAACAGGTCACATTAGGAAGATCTATTTACTCTTGACAGTATTTGGAACTCTGCATTTGGAACAGAATGTTATTTCTGCATGAAGAGTTCACTGCCCACTGGCAAGGTCATTACAATTAGCTCATGTATGTTTATTTGAGAAATTTAAGCATTAATACTCGTTCATTTGTACAAATTTTCATTTTTATATAAAATGCTTTTCTATGCTTCTTAAATCTTTGTTTCTTGGTAAAAGAAATATGAAGGATCACTGCCATTGATAGAGACCTTGTAATATAGAGAAGAATTTACAATGCAGCAACAATAATAATGGGCTCAATATAAAGCAACAGGGACAGATATTATAGGAAATTGAAATAATTTCAATTTCCATTGCTGAAACAATAAATTTTCTTCATGATCAAGACTAATTAAGCTCAGTTTTGCATAGCATGAATAACCTGCTTTGACAGGCAAATGAAATATCAATATATTAAATGACTATTATGAATCATCAATGAATATGCCAGGCCAGTAGATCTACTGATAATTTAGTTAATTGCATTAAAAGTTTACAAGGATGAATTAATTRCCAAGTGAGTCTTTATGTACATGGAAAAAGCATATTTAAAGTGCATTTGCAAAACCACTGAGGTGATACCAGAAATTAATATCATTACTTTTCTTTCAGATGCTTCAGACTAGGCTGTTTTCACATTATCAGAGAAAATGGCAAATGAAAAGGCACCCATATCTCACAAAGGAAGAGGAAGCCAGAGGCCAGCRAAGAGCTACAGAAATAAAATGGACGAGATCCAGACAGGATCTTTAAATCCAGGCATGTTGATTCTGATGTATGCTCTAATACATACAGCATTTTTTGAGGATGCAGTGATATAATATCACAGGAATAATATATGACTTACAATGGACTCTAAAATGGACATTTGGGAAGGCCGTGTGGAAGAGAATAACAGAGTGAGACCACCTGAAAGTATGGATGTCAGTTCAAAAAAGCAGGTCTTAGATGCATGAAATACTGCACAGGCAGTAAAAAAAAAAATCAAACCATAAATGTTGAGTTGGGTAGGGTTTTTTTTGTGATGGTGATTTCCTTTTAAAAAGAACATATAGTTAGCCCAATATCGAAAGTAGGATGACTGCAGTTCATCCTGGAGGATACATCACAGCTAGAAAGTTTGGAATAGGATGGGATACTGAAGTACTGAAACTACCAACTCCTAGAAAAGTTTGTAACTATTTATTGTTAAATCTAAAACAGCAGCAGCATTCCTTAGCTTTTCATTTTGAAAGAGTGCGATATTTCAATTTTTCATGCCAATTTATAAACAATTAAAATGCTAAAATATTTTAATTTTCTGACAGTCATTCTGAGTGGATTCTTGTAGGTTTTTGCATGTTTGTTGTTTAAAGAAAATGGGTGAAAAACTTTGGGGATTAAAATATGTGTATATGTGTGTGTGTGTAGGAGAGAAGCAAAAGGAAGATTAAACCCTGGTAGGTAAGTGGATACAAAGTCATGCTTGAGGATGTTCCTCCTCCTCGAAAGCAGATCATGTGTCTTCAAATATTTATAAAAAAAAATTCTGACAGAATTCCAACTTTCCACCCCACAGGAAGAAAATGTGGAGCGGGAAGAGACATTACAGATGTTGTAATACCTACGGTCTGAACAAAGGAGATATCTTTTCTTTGGCAACAGCGAGGAACAAGAGCGCAAGTCAAATTCCACTTTCACTTGCATTTTTGTGCCCCTTCAAGGCTACCTGGACCCCTCAAGACCATAAGAGCACAGCATCAAGTACAGCAAGCAAGAATTCCCATCCACCCAACTATTTTGGTCTGTGAAGGCCTTGAATTGTAGCCATGCTAACCATCTGAGCTATACTGAAAGCGGGACAGGGAATCTGCCGACGAAATAYATGAAAGCAAATTTGCTGTGTAACTGAATGTTGGCAGGCTTGAGCTGCATTGCCTTTGCTGTTAAGACTCATTTACCTTCACAGGTTACCTGCTAGAACTGCACACAAGTACACTTCGCTAATTTTCTCTGCTAGGAAAAATAACACAGTTCTTGGAATCCAAACAGAACTATTTTCACTCATTTATTTGCCTCCAATTTATAATTTACTCATTTAATTACAGCAATAATTAAGCTGGAGATTTTAATGTGTGTGCCACAGGTACCCACTCCAATCCACTGAAATTGTACCAGACATTATGCAGGGAACCTGTATCTGTAATAATGGACTATCTATGTTATATAGCCAAATCCTACACCCAAAAGGAAATGTATAGTGGAAATTCTCTCCCATACTTTTATGGCAACTGTCTGCTTTCCCAGACAACAGGCATTCTGTGCAGGCTCTACAACACAATCTGTGTCATATCTTCGTGTATTCACTGTGTATTTGCAAAAACCTGCATATATTGATTTATCTTTCCAGGATTAGCTTGGATTTCAGCATCTGAAATCTGGTAACTCTACAGTTACTCAGAAAGGCTGCAGATTCTATATTATCTGTACACAGTTATATTTCACCTAATGCTAACTCTGGTTAAACAGAATTATTGATATCACTAGCAGGAAGTATAATTTTGAATTTGCTTTGTTGCTAGAGCTAAAATAATACAGGGCAATGAACTAACCATAGCTGCTTGTATCAGTAAAGTGTATGGAGTGTTTATAGCATAACAGAGATGTGTCACCATAAGAAACACTGACATAAAATAGAAAAGAACAAGCTACAGGAAAGCATTTCAACTGAATACAAAGGAAGAAAAAATAATAATGAACGGCAATTTTTTCTCCTTTTTAGCCTGCTGGCTAAAATGTATCGGCTTGAACTCCCCCCAAAATCCAACAAAAATTCTCATGACTACGCTGTGCTATATTTAAGGAAGCTGACCGAGCAAAATATAATAGAATACATTAAAAAAATAAAATTAAACATATTACTATGAGAAGACAGAGGTTGAGGACCTGTGTATGCTAGACCAGTGTGAGAAAGATGCTTACTAGATATTACTGTACTGAGTATGTCAGGCTTRTTATTCTTTTTATTCTTGTTATTCTTTTACTAGCCACATTTCCTGGGTGGTGAATTACAGAAAATCAGCATCTAATACAATTTACCTTCCTTGCTTCAAATCTCAGCATGTTTTTTCATGCTCTTCAGTTTTTCCCCACTGGAATTCAAGGTTAGAAAATGCACCAGCTATGGATACGGTTTTACTTCAAAAGGGTAAAGCAAAAGTAGAATTTACAAAGTGAAGAAAACAAAGGAATGTTGGATTTTATAGGTTATCCTTGCTGATGAGCCTTCTCTGTGAAGGCACTAAGCAAGTGCATTTAGTGAAATAACAGTGCCCTCTAGTGCCTTTATTAAGCACCTTGTTCAAATTTTTTTTTTCTTTTCTTAAATAAAGCAACATACCAAAACACCACAGTTTGAAGATGATGTAGAATAAAATGACTGTGTTAACTTAATTATCAGTTCTTAACAGGATTATTTTACCTACTCATGTCTAATTAATATGCTGGAAAAAAACAGATTAAATACATACATTAAATACACAAATACATACATATGCATAAGTAGTACTTATCATTGCAAAAAACGTGAAAGAATAAGGTGGATGCTTTCTCTACAGTATGAAAAATAACGTTGAAATATCATATTGCCTCAATAAACATTGACCATATTTACAAGAATGCAAAAATGAGAAAGGACGTGGCACAGATTTCAAATACAATTTTGAGAATGAAGCGTGAGCCATCCAAAAAGCTTTCACTTATAAACCAAGCATTTCTGATAAAGAGGCTCTTATTGAAGATTATGACATATCAAGATACAGTTTTCACAGTCTTTCTTACAATCTTAATAGCACTTTCAAGTGAAGCAAACATGTAAAATACCACAAAATCCAGCATAATTACTAAGGTCAGCTCATTATCTGTGACTCAGAGGTAGTTAAAAGAAAATCCAGCAAGGAATAAGCTCTTGATGGAATATTAATATCTACTTTGAACATCCTGGCTTTTGAAATATTAAATTTTCTTTGACTGTTACGAAATTCTGGTTTTACTAACAAGAACTTTTATAAAGAATGTTAAAATACACGATACTTTTTCACATGCCCAGAATGTATTTTCTTAGGTCTGATTAGGTAGGCAGTATTTAAAAAATATACTTATACATCCTTTTCCTCTGATGCAAATTAGCTTTTCAGAAGTCCATCCTTACAACTAATACTATTACTTATTTTAAAATATACATACGTATCAGTTTGGTTTATAAAAATGGATCTTAAGAACTAGCTGGACCTATAAAATATAGGTTTAGGCCATGTCCTGGTTTTGGCCGGGATAGAATTAATTTTCTTTCTAGTAGTTRGTATAGTGCTATGTTTTGGATTTAGTATAAGAAGAATGTTGATAACACACTAATGTTTTTAGTTGTTGCTAGGTAGTCTACGTCCCAAGGACTTTTCAGCTCACATGCTCTGTGAGGTGCACAAGAAGCTGGGAGGGAGCATAGCCGGGACAGCTAGGCCAGCTGGCCAATGGGGTATTCCATACCATATGATGTCATGCTCAGCATATAAGGCTGGGGGAAGAAGAAGGAAGTGGGGGACRTTYGGGGTGATGGCGCTTGTCTTCCCAAGTMACCGTTACGCGTKATGGAGCCCKGCTTTCCTGGAGATGGCTSAACACCTGCCTGCCCATGGGAAGYAGTGAAGGAATTCCTTGTTTTGCTTTGCTTGCGTGCGCGGCTTTTGCTTTCCCAATTAAACTGTCTTTATCTCAACCCAMRAGTTTTCTCACTTTTACCCTTCCRATTCTCTCCCCCRTCCCACCTGGGGGAGAGTGAGCGAGCGGCTGTGTGGGGCTTAGTTGCCGGCTGGGCTTAAACCACGACAGGCCAATAAAACAAAGTTTATCCCACCCTGCAATTGAAATTACAACACATTACATATTCAGGTGAACCATAAACATACATGTTTATGGTTCAATACATCTGGCAACTTGTATTTGCAACTGATTCATTACAGGACTGCCACATAAGATTGCTTTACTTACAAGATTTTTTTATGATATCAAAATACTGCATTGTATTTCTTTTCCCAACAAAAGATAGGTTTTATGTGGAATACTGAACAATGGGGGACAGGTCAAAATGTTCCCCAATTCTCTAACATAGAGATCACCAGTTCTGCAAAGCCTTTGTAGTCATATTGTAAAGCTTGGACTGTGGTTTCTGCGTGTCACTTACCTAACTTATGTTCACATAAAAATCAAGCCTTTTTTATAGACATTTTAGAGCTSCTTTAGTCCCCCAGTTATCTTTTGGTATATACGGGCCACTCTGTGTTCTCACCATTTGCTACTTTTTTTCCTGTGGCATTTTCAGACATTTGAAGCAGTACCTAACTGTGCAGAATTACTACTAAAATGGCATTGTCAGGCTAACATAAAGATGGTGTTATCTCTTGTGATCATATTAATTATTATCAAATAAAACATTTCATATGGTATTACAAAATTATACTGTACTTTACATACATGATTTATTCAGGTTATCATTCTGTAATGACCCTCACCTGTAGGTTACACAGGAATTACTGTACTTACTTTTGAGATCTAAATTTCTGGCTCCTGCTGTGCTCTGTGTGGTGATTTTAGTGTCAATCTTTACAGTGTGGAGATTGTTGATATCCCTTGATATCATCACATTATGCCACTGGTTGTCATTGAGAGGTTTATTAGAACTTCCTTTGATGAGATTTGCACCATTTCCCAAGTCAAACACATAGTGTAAATACCTGGGAAAAGAGAAAAAGTTGGAAAAGTTTCCTTTTTCTTTACATAGCAAGGGGGCACTAATTAATGTCTAATATTTCCTATACCCTTATACTCCTCAGCAGTGCTGGTGAAACCAGAAGACAACAGTGAAKGCCAAATGGGGAAGCAACCTTAATTCAGAGCAATCACCATTCGTTTAGATGAGCTGAGATGCAGTCATAGAATCATTAAGGTTGGAAAAGACCTTTAAGATCATTGAGTCCCAAGTTTCTGGAAAGTAATGAGCACTCCATGTACCAAGACATGCATACATACGTAGAGAGAGAACAGAGGAAGGCTATACACTAGTACTTCTTTGTGGTAAACACTATAGAAGTTATACCTATTATTTACTTTCATATTTTTCAGGCATCTAGCTTCATCTGAAAGAAAAAGTCACAATAAAGCATATGAAGTTTAACATGAAGAAACATTCAACAATCATCTGACTGTATGTCCAGTCAGTCAAAGATTTGTATCCTAAACTTTCCCTTGTATTTCTCCTCTCTATATATTTTGAATAGACTGTTTTTGTCATTATGCTAATCCATACATACCCTTTTACTAATTCAACCACAATGAAATCATTTCCATCGCCACTGTTAAAAAGTATCAATCCATCCAGAGAGGTTGTTTTGAACTGGAAAAAAAGGTGCATAGATGTATATGCTTGTAGCGTGGCCAACGCAACATAACTCGCTTTTGTTTTAAAGGTTACAGGGTCTGCTATGATGTTCCTGAATCCAAATCTTGCATTTAGCTCACAATAATCGATGTCTCCATTTTTACATAAGTCAATGTATGCCATGCCATTAAATGTAAGACTCTGTAGATGCCCAATGAAATTAGAAGGCACAGAAGACAGGTAGCGCCGTTCTGTTATTATTCCTGTTTCTATGTTATGGAATTCCAGTCGCGTGTGATCACCAGCCATTTGACCTTTAAATAGTAACAAGAAAACACATGTTAGCATCTGAAATGGGAGGTCAAAAAGCACACCATGTGATTAAGTATCTGCATCAATTTCACACTTTTCAGAATGTGCAAGGCCAATTGTTGGCTCCAAAGAGGATTCTTCTGAATTCATCCAAACTTCTGGTAAACCTTTCCACTGAGTTCCATAAGTTTGTATAAGGCCAACAGCAAGATTTCTGAACTGAAGCACAATACCACAGTATATCAAACCGCCAACAAAATCCCTCGTTTTGGTTACACTTAACCAGACATGTAGTGTTACTATAAGCAGGTGCAATTAACACAACACGAAGAACACAAAGGCAAATCTCGGAGCTAAAACTACGATGTTAGAGTTTCATGGAAGAGATATTTTGAGGGGATATTACTCCGTGTGTTTTGCTTAAAAGTTCATGATTTGGCAAGCGCAAGGAAGGATTCCTGTTTCAGCTGTCTTAGGTATGTTAATGCTGGCCCTGCTGCAAAACCCTGTGCTGCAAGGGTGGACAGAGCCTCCCTTAAAAGCAACTAGCTTTATACCATGGGGATAAACCATGGGAGAAGGGGGCAGAGCCTAAGAGATGGATGAAGCAGAAAGCCTGCAGCAAGGGTGTATGCCAGTGTCTTGTAATCCTGAAAATAGCAAGGGACTTGCTTACATCAGAAAGGTGGCSAAACCCAAGCCTCACAGCTACCTTTGAATCTTTCTTTGTCATGCAAGGACTCCTGCACAGCAGAAAGCCTGAAATTTGCTRACTGTATAGCTAATCTGAAGGAAAGGATCAACACTGCCAGGCTACACTGCATACAGGTCAGGTAAGTTTTTAAGCTAGTTATTAAATACCTTACCCARCACATCAAAATGGTGTCCACTGAAGAGTTTCCTTTTCTAACAGAGCTTAGATCTTTTTCCCCATGCTTATTTTAAAGAAGTAGGGCAGTACTCCCACAAGGCTGACTCATGGTCACGTTGTGTGGGTATGACAACAAAACAGCTTTTTATTACTAATCAATTTTACTGCTTAATCTACCTTTTGCAAACCATGGACTAGATTTCCCAGTTCCTTAGATGTTTCATGTCTCTCATGGAGTACAGAGAAGGTGAACAGCAGACCCAGCCAAGCTGGAATAAAACTGGCATGAAACTGCCTTACAATACAAGTTCCCACAGCTGCAGTACAAAGGTGTTGACAGACCGAGTTCCCTCTGTCCTTCCCTGAACATACTATTCCAAGAGGAGAGTATGAGCTCTGACCCAGGCTGGATGTGTTTAGTGGTGGTCCAGAAAGCCCTGAGGCAGGCTTAGACAGCTGTACCTTCATAGGTTTTATAAGCAAGGGTCTGTGTACGCCTGTGTGAACAGGGAAAGACGAATGTAGATATTTGGGCTTTGCCCAGGGAGATGGATTCACAAACATGTTAAGTCATAGCACTGAGATACAAATACAYGGTATTAGTGAAGTTACAGTGAAAATAGGTCTGCAAGCTTTAATACAATTWAAAAAAAATTGCTCTAATAATTTATGATAAATATTTACAAGCAGCTTACTTAGCTTCAGGATAYGTTCTGACCTATCTCTACTGATGTCACTGAACATCGTCAGCATCTGGGATCTGCAGTCATACAGGCTGAGCACTGCAAGAGGCACCTTAATCCCCAAGGACAGCCTTCTTGATGTTCTTGTTTCTAAACATCAGTTCCGAAGATACCACTTCTCCTGATGTATTAGCAAAGGTGGGTTCTTCCTTGCAGTAATGAGTCAGGGAGCTGTCTTGAAAAATGCCAAATCTGTAACTTTCTGCAAGGCCAAAAGCTGTATATTGGATCGCAGCCAGAGAGCTGAAGATCATGTTTTAGAGGAGGAACATTATGTATTCTGGTCTTATATCACTTCAGACAGCATTGCATAAATGTCATGGCAAAAATCCACTAAGCTTTGGCCTGTATCACAATATCCTGACTACATTTGCTACCTTACATGTATTTCTTTCTTGAGCATAGTAATAAAAAAGTTCCAGAATCTGGGCTCACATCCCAAATCTCCCTCTAACATTTCAGTTRTACAAACATGCTAACAGGACTTGAGACTTCATATAATGCTCCACAGTATTTGCAACTATAGCAATGAAGAAAGAGAGAGACTGCAGTTTGTGCTTACAAGGTTGGGGTTTTTGGTTTTTTAACTTGTCAGGTCGGTGCACAAAATGCATTACCTGTTGCAACGCTGTGGGACATAGGAAAGGCCAAGTGAATTTCAGTTCATAACCATAAGCTAGGTATCCTTTCCATTATCCAACTGTAGTGACCTCCTTCAGTCCACTTTTTTTTTCTATACGTTTCCAGAAAACAAAGTTCATCAGGGCTGCAAGTATTTAAACCCTTCTGTGATGAGTAAAATTTTCAACACCACCTGTATGACTTCCAATGAAAGCTAGTTATGATTCTGAAAGATATTATTTATCCATGCACAAATTATGCATTCAAAGATAACTAAGCTCAGTACATGGATGAACAGGTGATATTTTATAACCTGTAAAAAACGGAAAGTAAGGCTTCCCCTCCAGCTTAAGCTTTCTGGATCTGATGGGTTTTTTTCATATGTGACATAGGAAATGGAATCAAAAAAGGAAAACACAGTGTGTGGTGGGGCGAAGCTGGAATTTTGGGGAGAAAGTCCATTTTTTACTCATGTTCCCATAAGATTATGATAACCTTTTAACATGAATAACTACCGGGTTATATTTTAAGCACATTTCTGATTGTTGGGACATCTGAAGAAAAGTTCTAAGCAGTTTAGAGCATGAGCACTCCAATCTGATATGGCAACTATTTCACCACCCCTTTAGGGATTTCAAAGCTACTACACATTAAATCGCATTGTATACATTTGACTTTCTACCAGATGGGCATGAAAACTTAAGCTCATGAAGGCTTTGGCAACACATTTTGTTGCGAAAAAAAAAAAGTCACGGCGAATAAAGTATTTTCCACGTAGAAAATGTAATATTCCTGGGACTAACGGCAGGTTTCCTGTGTTATCAGACTTTCAAGTTCCTTCTAGCTCCTTCTCTCATGCCAGTTCCCTCCTCACGGATGGAGGAGGCCACAGATGGGCCACAGAGCTTCCTGAGAGGAGTTTAGGAAGACTTTGCTTCATCAGGAGGCAATTGAAAAGACTCACTGGCTTTAACAGCTAGAATACAATATTTCAGTTGGAAGGGACCTACAAGGATCATCTAGTCCAACTGCCTGACCACTTCACAGCTGACCAAAAGCTAAAGCGTGTTATTAAGGGCATTGTCCAAATGCCTCTTAAACACTGACAGGCTTGGGGCATCAACCATCTCTCTAGGAAGCCTGTTCCAGTGTCTCAGTTATTTGCTGAGACCATGATATTTGATATTAACTAGTTATGCACAATGAAGAGTGATTACAAGAACTTACAGTCCTGCGTTCTTTACTTATTACTTCACCTGACTAGACTATATCTGATAGAAACCGCCTGTTTTCTTCTTAATCCTTCATGTATATTTTGAACTTTTCTAAAGCTGTGCTGAGCAGCTGGGACAGAACCCAAAGGTGAAAACTGTACTTCTTGGTGGTTCCGTAACCTGTAGTATTTGTAAATAAAAAATCTGCCATGAGGAGCCCAGGATATCTGCATTTGGGTTTAGACGCTATATTTTATTCAGATCTAAACAGCTTCCTCTAAATAGAAAACATCCCCAAAGTAGCCTTATTATTTGAGTTGCCAGTTGAAGCAGCAAGATGATGATATTTTTCAGTATAGTTCYTCCAGTACTAGATATTTATTTTCACAAAGGAAAGAACTGATTTATGCCATCTGCTTTCTTAGAATAACGACCCAAAGCATTATCACATACACAGACTAMATTTTTGCTTCACCTCTGGAAGATCTATTGGTAATTTCTGATTCTATAAAATATGTCTTTGCAGCTATATGAATACATAGCAATTCTTTTTCTACCGGTGACATAGTCTTCAGTRTTCTGCTGAGGTGAAATAAGACTACTAAAGAAGGTGCTTTCCTTTTAAAAAAAAATTAACATTGTTACCATTTTAACAAAGCTTAAAACCAATGATAAAATCTATTTAATACTACATGCAAACAAAGGAAAATACTAAATAGTTAACACAAAATTAGGCACATTGTATTGTGCAAGGAATCGGGGACAGAAGCCAGGTCTGTTGCTATTAACGACACATATGTAAGCCTTATCTTTAACAGAACAAAATCAAAGTCTTCTCAATTATCATTTCTGATAATATATACATAGGAATAGATTTCTAACATCTTCTGGCATTCATGCCATGTTTTYCTCTCCCATCCCAACTGCTATTTTAGTATTTGAGAAAAACCTGTTGCCTAACATTTAATTAAGGACAGCTGATGCAAGATTTAAAATRCAATAGAATATCCTTCAAACATTTATGAAATTCTTTCTTACAGCAATGGCTTAGGGTTTAACCTTAGTATAAATTCAGTRTGTTGCCAAAAGCATTTTACTTCCCTTCTCGTTAGTGATGTATCAAATGACTTCACTCCAATTACTGTATAAAAACATTCATTTAAGTCAGCATRGAGGTTTTCATTAATTTCAATAGCAATGTTAGATTAACATTAATATTAAGTGTAATAACGCACTTGTAGTAGCAGTATTTCAAGATGCATAACATGGATTTTTTGATCTTACCCAAGAAAAGAAAAAAAGCATCTGTTGCTTTCAGATAAAGGCAWTTTATTTCTGTCAATTTTTGTTTTGTGTTTCCCCCCAGTAASAGAGTCACAATGCCACAGTACCTGTCATGGCCTGCTGGTCATCCACCATTAACTTTAAACTTTTTCCTCGCCGAACCACACGTACTGTGTGCCACTCATTATCATTGAGGTTATAGCCAGCAAAAAGGGTTTCTGGACCTTTGCCTGTAGAATATGCCAAACAGTCATTATGCAATCTTTAAATCAGTTTACATGTGAACCTCACAGAGAAAGAGAGAGAGAAAGACAGAGAGACTGGCTGGCAAATGTTAAAAGTCACATCAAGCAAGAAAATTACAAAGTAGAAGCAAACTTCAAAATATAGAGCTGCTATGTTAAAACACTTCTACTGTATATTTAACTGTATAAATGTATTGTATATGCACATTTAATGAACCAGGTTGTCATAAATAGGCACAGTCAACATGGATTTAGTTATGCATTTTCCAGTCATGGAAGAAATGGGAGTTCTGCAGCCAGAACTTCAGCATGTGTTTACAAGACTGGATTTTTGTTCCTTCATTAAAAATAGTTTGGAGGAAAGGTACAAGTGGTAAATGTGTGTGCATGTCTGTTATATTTTCTTAATCTATGTCAGCTTCTCAGCCTATGTTTGTTTATTAGGACTTCTCAGAGGATCATCTATTACCTTATCATCCAGATGACTTGTTAATATTCAGATCCAGTACCTTCTGATGTTAGTGGACCTCCAAACGATACTCTCCTTTTTCATTTAATGGATACCTTTTTTGTAATCTGCTATTTTTATAAGCAGTACAACAAACACTTTTGAAGCAAATATAATTAATTCTACGTATAGCACAATGTACTTGCAATAACTGAAGTATTGACAAATCTAGGAAATAGGATATCTTTAATATCTAGGAAAAAATCTCTCAGAAGAAAATGATTATGGAAATTTTCTCTTKCACTGTTGACCAAGTAGAGAAAGAAAGAGAGAAACCCCAACTATGAACTACCATTGATATGAGTAGGTGATTGACCAAGCACTGAACCGATCAGTCAAAGCTTCTGTGCTCAAACCTGAGTTATTGGACCTATGTGGTGACTGTCCAAAAGGTAAAGCTAATCTGCAATTAACAAACTACATTTTTGCAAGATAGAGACCTCCCTGGCCTGTTTTTCAGTTCCTGTGGCATAATAAAGGCTGTTGATAACTAAGAGAGACACATAATAAAGTAACATTTGACATGAAAACATTAGGGTTACACTGAGTCAGACCATTACCTCCACTATGTCTTTTCAGGTGACTACATTGCATGTGTCAGCCTTCTTTTAAAAAGGGATATGCCACTGGCTCTGAAACTCTCCCACATTCTTTGTGGATACTTTTCCACCCAGTGTAGGCTAACTGTGATGGAAGAGTCTATTAATAAATGGGTACTATATGACATTGTCTAAAATCAAAGCCTCTCTGACTTCAGGACCGCATAGAAGGAAAAAGCCATTAATAGCTTGACATATCTGTTCAGCATATTAGACAGTTTTAATCTCAGACTTTTTCCATTTCCTATCAGCATTTTTTAATYGCTGCTGGTTGATTGCCCTGCTTTTACATGCAATCTGTGTTATTTTGAGCATGTCAAGGGATCTCCAGGAATACTAGCTACAGCAAAGGCAGTGAGATTCTGGTAACATCATGTTGCTTTCTCTGTGCCTCTGTATAGGCACTACGCTAGGAAAGGTGTGCAAGCCCAGCAGAAAGAGATGTATATGTACTCACTGATGTCAACTACCTGAATTGTTCTGTTCCTTACATGTTTACTTTCTTTGACAAAAGAAAGACCAGCTTTGCTTAAGTGAATAATGTTCTCTTTGGATACGGTGATATAGATGCAGTGAATAAAGCTCTTTAAGCAATTTCTGTTATTCTATATTTTATTGAGGGCTTCAATGGAAGMAATTTCTAACTAGATCTGGGAGATAAGTGATGGATTTACAAAAAATGCTTAAATGACATGAGTAAAAATCTTAGTGAGARTCAATAGGCCTGCCTAGAAGTACATCACTTACTGTTATTTCAAACATATTAGCCCTTCTTCATTTGTTAGTCCAACTCCTTTTTTTTTTAATTTTTTAAGTAGTTGAACTACTTAGTCTCCCTCATCTCACAAGCAGATCTCTAAAAGACCTAAAAGCATACGCAATTTTAATTTGCTCTCACATTAACAACCTCTGTAGTGTCCCATTCATGTAAAGGTGCCTCAGTGTATATAAATATCAAATCCAAGTTGGTTGCTCACATTCATACAGGCAAATATATCTATTATCTCCTAATGGTTAGGCACTCGTAAACTCTTCCTGTTGTAAAATTAAATATATGTTTTCCTGTGTATCAGTCTATTTCTTTTGCAAGAGTACACCAAGTAAAAAAATCCAGTCAGAACTACCTGCGAGCTGCCTTTCTTCGCAGTGCACGCAATCCAAAACTGGATTAAGGGGAACTGTGGTGAAAGGRCTATGAAAGGGACAAACCTGGGTATAGCACACTATGGGAGCAACGCATTGAAAGCAGTCCTGGCCTTGTAGAAATTAGCTACCTTGCACGGAAAAGCAGCTTTTGTTTCCTGAAGCCGATCTCTAACAGAAAAGAGGGGTTTTTGCTGTGTCACAGAGAGTACAAGGAACTACAAAATGGCAAGACCCAGTGTCCAGGTATTGTGTATGTACCTGTCACATCATGTTGCACCTCTGCAAAGTAGCATAGTTTTCCATGGCAGCTGGAGAGGTGGATGGGGAAGGACAGATGCCCACCATACCTGAAAAGAATGTAGCGCTTGGGCTGCTTCCTAGCCAAGAACATGCTTTTGCATATAAAAGTAGTAAATGTGCTTGTGAGCAGTGTATTTAGGACAAAATTTTCTAAATGCTTAAGATACCACACAAGAGTATAARGACTGCAGAAGGAAACTGTTAACATATCTTTTTAGATGGCATTGGCCAATCTCAAACATAGCTTACATTAGTACTTTCCTCACTGACTTTCAAATATATTGACCTGAAATTATTTTAAACATAATAATATTGAGATCATAACAGTTCAGACTCTTCTTCTGTCCTGGTGTATAGTACTTTAATTTATAGTGTATCTAGTATAAATCTAAATCTACTACATCATTGTCTCTCCAGTCTTATTCTGACTTTACACTGATTTGGTTCCACTTCATTTAAATCACACCAGCAGAAAGTGCTGTTGTATTTGAATAAGAATTGGCATATTGCCACTTTTTGGGGGGTTCGGCTTTTTTTTACGCTCTTTTCTTTAAAAACATTAAATATCTCCCATGAGAAGAAAAGCAAGAGTCCTAAATTAAAAAAAAAAAAAAAAAAGAAGGTATTTTTTTCTGTTTTCTATGGACTGATACTATCCTCCCAACCTTATGTCCCTCCACTCCTATTTCCCATGCTGTCCTTCCCCTGGAACTCATTTGTCTCTTTCTAGACAGGACACAGTTAATTTGCTTCGTGTACCCAGCACTCGCTCACTTTCTGAGCTACTGATTCTCTCAGACACTAATACCTTAATCATAAACCTTTCCTTTCAGAGACAGGCTGTAACCTGCAAAATACACTAAGTATCTCCTCTTGCTTAAGTATGAAATTTATTATCAACATCTATATTCAGCTCTTTTCCTATTTTAAAGGCTTAAATAACTTCTAGATTTTATGCATCCCTTGTGTGAATGGATAATACCAAATAAAACAGTATAGGCACTTTTATGGCTCCCACAATTTGCACATAGTCCATCATGCCAATAAAATCTGCACAACCATTTAAAAGCAGATAATTGCTTGTACAACCATCCTTTTACATGGGAAAATACAGACTGTGCAGCCAGCCAACAGAGGTACAAAACTTGATGATAAAATTCATTATGAACTAGGACATATAAATGTAAAGCCCCAAACATCCTAAGTTATACCTTTACTTAGACACCCAAAGTTGAGCTTACTTTGTTTTCAGCACCTCAGGTAGAACTTAACTGCCTTTGGTCCTTTTTAAAGTTGAAGGAAAAAAGTATGAACCTCTGAAAGAAAAATCTCATTTTCAATGTGCTGGATATTCTAAATGTTCTCTGGAGTCTCCTATTCTCTTTACTATCTTGTGAGGAGCCTGTTCAGCCTAATTCAAGTGCTGAAAATTTGCTGAATTCAATTAAGCCTGTTAATTGATGATAACACACTTTTATTTAATACTTACTTTTTCTCTTACAGATATCTATCCTGTTGTACTTAAATTGGGAGATCTTTTAACCAACTATTTGAACAGAACATCATAAAACCAAACTGGTCACTCCAAAACAAGATACTAGCTTTTGGCATTGTACCAAAACACATTCAAAACTAGTTGTCTGAACCAAACACAGGAATTATTACTGGCTCTTATAATGCCATCCACCACCACCAAGGCACATACCAAAACGTCACCCAGACTTGCTCAGAGCATTCAATTCTGTGATCAAAAGTAGATATCAAAAATGAAGTATCAAGAGAAACACAAAAGTAAATGGAGAATAGCAGGGGAGACTGGATGGCTCAGAGAATGCTATACTAACCTATAGAACCCATGTTAGTTACAGGCAAACCACTATCTATTTATTGGACCATATAAGAAATGTCAGTGGTTTCAGCCTAGTTTGCTAATGGATAACTATGCATACTACAGTGATCAGTATCAGGTGGCATTTCCCATTTGAAATTTTAGAGAATAAGTGGACAAAAGGACAAAATCTTGAGATCACTCCAGTTAATAGAGAATATTTACTTTGAGGTCAAGGATGCCATGATTTCAGATGGAGTCTTAYAGCTAAGATAATATATACCTAGCAAGCTGAATTGTAAAGACAACTGAGTGGCTCTGAGAGACACCCAAGAATGTTATTGTAAATACCTGATGCAGAACCAGACAACTCTGTGCCATCTCATTTTTCCTGCTTTCCAGGGTAAATCTAGCACACCTGTAATCTAGGCTTCTGTTCCAGCAAACAGCCAGTCTCACAGCCACTGTGCAAACCTTGTGAGGCATCTATATTATACACCAGTCTGCAGCACAAAATGTTCAGAAAAGATTCCTCCAGAACTAGATGCAGAAACACAAGACAAAGAAGGGAAAGCATCTTAATCTTCATTATCCTTTCTCTGGTGGTTGGGTGCAGAAACAATTGTGGTCTTCCAAATCGCTCATTTGTAAACTTGAATTTAAAAAGTCAATTATTATAGTAAATCAACTGTATTTTAAATGACTGCATCTGCATCATCTTGAAATTCCCTGACTATGCCTGTTTCTTACCACTAAAAAAAAAAAACTTAGTTGCCTTTTAAAGGTCAATGATGTGTATCAGTTTACCATTTAAAGCTAATTGATAAATTCACTCGAGAAACTCTTATTGCAGGTCAAAGAAATTTTGTCAACTGTATTTTCTTCCTAACAGACTCATACAGAAAATTCCACAAGAACAGCACATTCACTGAATCGTATCAAGCAAAACATATCAATCTGCACTGCTTGATCAAAATGTTCCAGCCCACCATAGCTTTATTATAGGCAAAATTGCTTTTGATAATTTGGGTAAAGTATTGGCAGTTTAGGGTACTTTTATTACTTTTTAAAACAAAACCTGACATTTCAGAATTTAAAACGAAGGACATTAGAGTTGCTAATATCATTCATTAGCCTTCATTTCAGCTGTAGAAGAGATTTGCTCATATTATTTTGAATAACAGAAATATAAATATTAAACCTGTTTCTGTACATGCACTCGTATAGAAATGCAGAAAGCTAAACAAAGTAGTTTTAAAAATTCTACTAGCTTCCTCTATATGACCAAACTACAAACAGACTGCATTTAATATTGATCTAATTCACTAGTAAGGAAAACCAGCATACGTAGTGAATGCACTGGGGAAGAAAAATCCATAGAAGGATATAAAAAACAACGAACCCAGGAATCAAGCACCATATCCAGGTCTGAGGACACAAAGTTTTCTACAGTCATTTGCCTGTTTCTTTTCTCTCTTTTCTGTGAACTTGCTTCCCCTGTCCATGGTCTGAGCTGCTCAGTATTTCCCCTCTCCCAACTTCATCTACCTTTTGCCTTAAGCAAGCTATTTAAGTTGGGGTGTGAAAGTGCACATACTCATCCATTAATTTCTTCAAAGCTGTGAGATATTAACTGTTGGTGACACATAATTATCTAAATAGAGCCAGTGGATCAAGATGGGAGGGCAGAACATAGATCTATTAAACTAAATTAAATCTAAGGATTCTTGGTGTCTGCCAAGAAAGGTGTCRTTGATAAACCACTGTCTTGTGAAAGCCTATTCTCTACAAAGAAAACGAGGACCATTACTGAATTTCACCGAGATGGAGATAGAAAGAAACATCAGAGAGTAGTAAACTTTTGAGTTGTAAGTCTTGGCCTCTAGACTTTCCTGCCACATCACAGTATACATAGAACATACACGTGCTCTCAAAATCAGAAGTGTGCTTTGGTGGTTAATAATTTGGTCTACATTAAGTTGAAGCATATTTCTTGAAAAAACGGTTTTGAAATTGCAATTACAACTATACATGAACTCAGAGTACATGAGAGGATAAAACTGATTTTGTTACTGCATTATGAAGTGTCTAACCCAGCTCAGAGACATTTCTTAACACACTACTTAAAACATTTATTATTAGGAATCAGCTGTATTTTAATTTAGTTTTGTAAGTCATATCTAAGCAAGTGAAACACAAACAGCCCTAAGGATATGTAATCTTCCTTCTTCTTGGAAATGATGAAAGAAAATTATCTTTTAAAAGCTAAAACCAGAAGTCAGCTAGATCCCTGTATTTTTAATGAGAGTGCAACTTCTCTTTTGTACCTTTCTCTAAGGATCATGACTATCAAAAAAATGTACTAAAGGTTTTATGAATCCACCCAAAGGCCCTGAACTAAAGCACAGCAAAGTCAATGAGCTTGAAAAATATGGTTGTTGCTTATTCAGCTCACTGCTGAACATTTTCAGGCAAATTTTCAGAAATTATGTTGAACTTGACAATTCACTTTGCTGTATATGGTAAGGTGAGCGTGAACTTTCAATACATGGCAATTCTATGCTAATTTAAAGCAACCTTCAGTGCAAGATTATTTACTTTGTATTTAGTGCAGGTAGAAAAAGGTGCACTTGCAAATATCATGCAGCATTACAAAGACTCTGTAAGGTCATATCCTGCCTTGAGTCATGCTAAATTTTTTAAAGCGTGCCCAAATCCTAGGACTCTGAATTGGGATTCAGCAGATTCACTTCCACAAACTACTTGCGTGATTTAGTAAATCTTAATTTGTTTTTACCTTAGTTTGACATGGCTGCTATAATGAAAAATCCCAAGAATTTTAAGCTGAATACATTTAAGCATTTTGATTAAGTAAGGTGCACTTAACACAAACACTTTTGAGTCAACATCTTCGACTTAACTCTACCTAGGCTACTGCAGTACATTAGGAAAGCAGCTATTTCACAAGCCTGCTTACCCCATTTTCTCAGCCAGCTGTCCAGTTCCCAGAACACTCCTGTAACCAAGCCTGAGAAAAGATCATGGAACGATGACAGCAAGGAAAGCCAGCTGGAAAGTCTGGCCACCAAGGAGAGGAGGGACCTGACGAACCCGGACTGAATCACTGCAACAACTCACCTAGACACGCACTGATGCTGAATAATACAGGGGAAAAAAAMCAACCAATTTGGCTTGATAACTGAAATTGTTTGTTTAAAGGATAATCCACTATAAGCTAATGTATTGCACAAGGAAGAATAAAATGGGAAATTTGGATTAATTTACAATACTGAAATTTTCCCCACACAGAATGCTTGTATTACAGAGAGCTTTATTATAATCTGAAAACTTGTTTCGAGGAAAAATTCCTTTTAACTCCTATTTAACAAAAACTTTGTAAAACTGGTAGAGAAAAGAATGGCTAATTCATCTGGAGTTATTAGTGTTTGCTTTTTTTCCTTCTATAACAGGAATAGGATTGAAAATCATAAGAACTGACTTGGCAAATCCTGTGTAAAATAGTACCAAGTACATGAAACTCCAATTTTAAGCAATACTGGAATTCAATTTTTTAAAAGTAAATACTCATTGTTCTGATATGACTTTAATAATGGCATCCAGTATGTCCAATTCATTAATTCTGTGTGAATTCAGAGTTCTGTCAATAGTACTGGGTTTGTGAGAAGTGGGCTTAAACTAAGGTAAAAAAGTGATCCTAAAATGAGTTAATTTTCTGCTTTCCCAAGAAGAGTTAGTTTTTTTTACCTCAGCAGACTCATTGTTCTTGTCTTGACTGCCCAAAACCAAAAGTCCCAAACCCTACAAGACACAAAGGCAGAAACACATACATTCCCTGTCCCGGATTTCTAGAAACAGCGAGAATATTCCTCTAAACTTTCAAAGAAATGGAGAGTGATACACCTGGCAACCTCCTTTTCCTTAGACATCATCTCTACAAGTTACTGTTCAAATACAGTGCCTCAGCTTCCAGAGGAACTTTGCTGTCTCCTCTGAACCCAGGAGATTTGGATGAATTCTGACTTGGAAGAAGGATTTCACCATGAGATGTCTGTCTAAATAACTTTGATAATCTGGACCTTAATCACTGATCTGCAAATCACTGTCAATCAGCTAATAAATACAAAGACAACCGAGATATACAGCTGCTACAGGGGACAGGTGTGCAGTCACCTATAGCAAATCTCTAAGTGTACCCTGATGGTGCAGACACCCTTTATGAGTCTGAAGAACCTGTGCTACTGTTTTCTACTGCTAAGTCTGCCCTCTTTCCTTTTAAACCCAGGGAAGGAAAAATAACCTAATTCACAGTGATTTTTGCAGAAAAAGTTGGTACACACTTGATTTTTTTTTTTTCCTGAGAGAATTGGAATATCTGTTCTACTTCATTAGATTGTAACTGACAACTGGAAAGAAGCAGAAACAGCTTTRATCACACGTTAGCCTTTCTGACTTTCATATTGACTGTGCCCATTTATATCAAACCACAGCTGTCAAAACTCTGAAGTACATTTAAAAATATAAGTAAGCACAACTTAACTATGCTTCTCCATAATGTACCTTTTTATAAAAAACACGACCTTTATGTTTAAGCAAAAATTAACATAACAGAAAACAAAACACTTAAATATTTCATTTTACCCTTATATCTTGCACATTGTGCTTAAGAATAAGCAGATTGGTAACTAGTTGGCACGGAAAGGAAAAGAATTTGGACTGTGACTTTATTTTAAGAATAAGCTCCTCTTAATTTACAGGTGTCTTCATCCCAAGGCACAGCTGTTATAAAATATGTAACAACTAAATCTCACACTCATATTTTTTTTTTAAATGAAAATACTGAATTGTAACATTTTGCCTAGTTAAGGGAAAAGAGAATAATGTTTAAAGATTTATGATTGCTGATTATTATTTAAATGTTTTAAAATATTTTTATACTCATCATGGATCAAAAAGCACAATTTCTTGACACTGCTTATTCTTGGATGCTTCTACATAGACAGGACACTAATATTAACTTTTCAGGTAATTTTCAAAACTTGAAATACAATTAATACAAAGGGTGATCCCTGTTCTATAAACAGCCTCCACTGACTTTCATGGGTATGGCATTAGTCTCTGATTTTTTCCAACTTACACAATAGATGACATATGAGGCCTATGCTTATTTTCCTGTATATTCCTAAACTATTTCACAAAATACTTGCAAAACCGTGCTTTTTCTGATTTGTATATTTCTTCATCACTATGTCATGTCATTCTTGCTCCAAGTTTATCTGTGTAAAGTTCTGTCATTACAGTGTAATAGTTCATGATTAGTTTTAGACCTTTTCRACTTCTGAAGAGCCACCAATTCAGCTGCATCAGATTTCATCCAGAATTTAAGACTCCTGATGTTCTCAATGATATGGGCCATAGGGCAGAGTATGTGGCATGTTAACAGTAACAGGGTCATATAAAGTGAATATGTATCTTAAGATTTCAATGCTCTAGTACTATTTTAAAAGGGTAAACAGTACACATTATAAGAAATGTTCAAACAACTGTTAAAGAAAATTTATTTTAAAGGAAAAAGACCCTGAATTTTTCAGACTGAMATTGTAGACAACATTGTAAATATTCTTTAAATGTTTGTTTCAATTTTGAGTTAGGTCTGATATTCCTTATCTGCAAAAAAACCAATCTGAATACTAATTATCAGGGAACCTATAAAAATTTCCCTATAAAACCAGCATTTTTTTCAGACATACTTTTTCACGAGCCTAAAATAAGGTTTATAAAATTACTACATACTTGCTCCAATAAAGATTTTTTGGGGAACAAAAGTACTCAGTTGTCTTAGATGCCACGTATGTTTGAGACAGTTCGCATAAGTTTAATATGACATTTTATTAAAGGTAAATTTTCAGCAACTCTTCCAGCTTCTTTATGTGATTTCTTACCCAAAAGACCAATGTGTGTTTCTTTTCTGCAAACAAGACCTTTTTCTGCATTCTGCATCAAATTTTTCATGCTACATTTCAGCTGCTTCTAAACCTATTACTTTCCCAGACATATATTTATGGTGGCTAAATGAAACTGAAGTTAACTGACACCTGCAATAGTGAGGTTTAGTTTTACTTTTTCATTGTTCACTTGSAACTTTTTGAGAATTCCATTTTGCAATTATGGCTGCTCAATCATTTACATGCTAACAATATGTACAGTCAAGCATCTTTTGCTATCTGCTATTTACAGGCTGTTGCTTGCTCTCTCTTGCATGCCCGTATAAAACTAAAACAGCATGACTTTTAAAACTGAGTAGATGGAATTGATTTCAACATTGAGAGAATCTCTCAAATGCTCTTTTGCCATTTTTTCTCTCTTAAGGATTGTGCTCAGTGTCAGTGAATGACACATTTGTTATTGAAGAAAACAAGTAAGCTTCTTGACAGAAGTTCCTACTTGCACTTTCTTAAGGTGTGCTCTGTATCTTGGTTTATGTAATTTTCRGAAATCAAGAATCCACATTGCAGTCTTTTCTAGCTCGTGCTGCTCTTATTCATAGCTGATTAGCTTGTCAGTTGACTTCCTAAGTGTCTTCCATCACATGCAAAATGTTAGCTGGACATGCAAGAATACTTCTTCCCCTGAGAGCTCATGGCGTACACCTACATTGTTCCCTCCTAGGAAACGGCATGCTTGCTTTCAAGCTGCTGAAATGCTACTGCAGCAAAAACTGCATGGACAATTCAAAGTACAGCAGTAATCCCAAAACAAATGCAACAGGTAATTTTCACCTATACTCAACAACTATAGTGCTTAAATTTTTGTAAAACTAGAATTCCTTAGATGGTAGCGAGCATAACATCTATGCTTGTTATTCTTCATTTCTGATCCGATTTCCACAAGTCACACRTAAATAGTTCATGGCATGTGAGTGAAAGATGGAATTGTTGACTTACCTATTTGGTCTTTCTTTTCCAGACAGATTTTACTATTAGTGAGAAAAGACTTAATGTTCAGAGACGGAGAGGAACTTTTAACTAATGAAATGTTATTTCTACATACATGCACTTCACTCCTTGCAGGAAAATATCACGGAATAGAAAATGAATGAGAAATAATACAAAAAAATTAGTGTAAGCTACATTAACCACCCTCTCTTTAATAGCTTTTTCTCATTCCATGTCTTGGTCTTCATCTTGTGTCTTGTTGCTTCAGTACTGCCTAGATAAATAACTGCTGAAGAATTCTTTGCACACTTCCCAAAGGGGACTGCATCTCAGAAAGCCAACTTTCTCTTGATGTCTTAACTCAACAGAGTAATATCTCCTTTGAAGTGACTTGTCTGATGGATTGAGGCCTAGAAATCAGCTGGAAGGGAGCATAAGTTAACCTCTTGACATGTCATCCAAAAATKAAATGTGCTTGGATGGAAATTTTAACAACTACCTGAATATAATTCATTAAAGTCATTGTCAAGAAGAGATAACAAGGAAGCAGTTATGTGGTTCCAGTAATAAGCTACTGAGTGCTTAAAATGTTATGATAGATGTTTCATGCATTTTAATAGACACAAATGCAAAATGTGCTAGATASAGAGTGTTTTTAATATAAGAAACTGCTCATCAGTGACATGCACTGGGTAGATGTTTTTAACACTACTAGCTCTTCAAAAAAAGCACACTGAAAAATGAATTACTGTTCTTATAACATTAATGGAGAATAATATTGTAGCTAAGTGCTTGCTAGACTTCATCAAGACTGAACTTATGAAATGATGACTTGCTGCAGAGAAGTGAAGCAATGATAAAATATCCCACCTTTTTGAAAGTCATACAGCTAAAACTAGTACATACTTACACAATATTTTCTGCAGATGCAGTAAAGGAGGGTCCACCAAAATGCCACAGATGGCTCAGAAACCAGGGTCTGTGAACTTGTGTTTATGCAAATAGACAGAGAACTCTACTTCTGCATTAGAGAACTACATTTGGAAAAGACAGACAAAGGCTCTACACCCATGTACTGTTCACTACTGCCTATAATCAGATCCCACTGACCTTAATGCTTAAGTAGTAAGATAATTGCTTAGCAGGAATTTATTCCAGACTTCCAGCACTACAAATGTATAAATATATCAGAACAATCTTAATTTAATCAAAATTTTAGTTTCATACACCTTTTTTTTTTCCCCCTCCTTTTTTTCTTTCTTTCTTTGATTGAAGAAGAKGTAGTCAAGCTTTCCCTAAGCAGCTTAGTTCTCCTAATCACATCAAACTGAGAAATAGGACCTGATCTGACACTCACTGAAGTTGGTTGCACTTTTTTATAATGTATAAGTGTTCTATTCAAAATATCTATTAATATGAGAGGGGCAGACAGAAACTTGGCAATTCACCTCAACATATGCTAGGCCTATTGCAATGTTCACGGGCCGTGTTAGTGAGAACCAGGCATCCCATTCAAATTTCACTCTCTCTGGTCCTATATTTCCCCTCTCCCTTATCTCTTACCCACGTATATCCATTTCATTTAAAAAAACCCAAGCACTTGTTATATGAATCCTTTACAAGTATATATTAGGACAGAATGATGGCTGTGAGCATGTGATGTGTTGATCAGAAAAGCAGCATCTACCTGCAGAGAGATGGCAATTTGTTTGGTTTTCCTTGAAAAGTTCTRGAGATAAGCACAGCAGCATTGATTCAGTAAGGCATCATATTCTGAAAAAGTCCTATGCATGTTCTTAGTATACTTAAATGCTTTCTGAACYAAACTATTAATGGTTTTAGTATCGCTTAGACAGATTTATTTGGAAAAAACCCTAAGTTTCTATCACCTGAGAAAAACTCTTCAAACTATAATCCTCTAATAGAAAGACTGCATTATTTCTCTACAGAATTTTCATTTATAAGCACTTCTAAATGTTTTCCACAGAAGTATTAACAAATGAGCACTACAGCGATATTATTTCTTAGAAACAGAGTCCTAAGAAAGAAATGAGGAATAATGTGAAAAGTGAATAAAAGTATTTATACATGAAGCCTGATAGTATTTCTAATCTGAGTATAAATTTAGAAGCATTATCAACTGAGCAGTGCTGAGTTATTGTTATTTTTTTCTTAATACTGAATGCTAACAATGATKTTCTTTTTCATGAGCTAAGGCTGCATCTAGATCAACTTTAATACCAATGACAAACTTTTGTTCCATTAAAAACAAAAAAAATTCTTTTTGGGAACACAAGGGTAGCCTTGCCAGGTGAGACCAGAAGTCCAGCTAGCCCAGCACTGTGCTTTCAACAGCAGCCAAGAAAAGCAGGGCCACTGTAATTACTACTCTAACACAGTCACAGCTTCCAGTGACTAACATATTAGGGACTAGCAGAGCTACAGAAACTGCCTTATCACAAAGAGTCCTTGATGTATTTCAATTTCCTACTACTTATTAACTTCTTGATGCTTCTTATGGCTGTATAATCATATCTTTATAAAAATATACTCATATTCTCTCAGGTATTTCTTTTTTTTTTCCTAGCTTGCCTAGCTCCTCCATGTAGGAATCCAATCCATACTTGGAATCCTCCCTGTTGCARTGCACCGTATTTCCTATTTAAGTTCATCATGAGGAACAGGAACTAAAAACACATGCAGGATTCAAGATGTGGATAAACAATGACTGCATGATAGCATAATGCTGTTTTCTGTTCTGGTCTTGCTTCCTTTCCCCATAGCTACTAACATCCTTTGGGATTTCTGGTCACTTCTAAGCACTGAACTGTTCTACAAGAGCTATGTACAATGACTGCACAATTTCTTCGGCTCAGTGCTAACAGACTCCATTGCTGTGCTTGCATAATTAAGGTTACTTTTTCTAGTATGAATTACTTTGTACATATTGAAATTTAATTCCACCATTTTACTATCCAGTCATTTACATTTTGAAACCCATCAGAAAACCAGCATTTCATTTGATTTTCCTAAATAATCTCATTGAATCTGCAAATACTATCATCTCAGTGTTCCTCCTCTTCTCTCAATCATTTATGAATATGTCAGYAGAGATTCCTGTGGGACCAGCTGGTAGCAGAGCTTTACTGTGAAATGACTGCCATTGCAGCCCAGTTCACTAATATGAATGACGTTACATTAACTTTTATACATTTTTCTGCAGAAGAAAATAGTATTCAATTGCTTTGCTACTACTGATTAGAACATCACTCCTCAATACTCCCACAAGATTAGATTGTAACACCCACTTYCTGTCATGAAAAAAATTGTGAGCATAATTTAAATCACCAGTCCTGAAATGTGATTAAGTCATCTTACTTCTCAAAAACTGAGAGAAAAATAAAAGTAAAATAAGAGAAATTTAGGACCTGCTATACATTAAAAACTTACTTTCTACAGCTTCTTCCCATTAAAATAGTAGAAAGGCCTAGTCTGCTTCTGAAAAGTTCTTTTATGAAAGATCTGACAAGACCAGCATGAGCTAGACACACACAAGTCCCTTGCATATAAATCAGGATTTATTAATTCAAGATAATCTATTCTTATAGATCTAGCACATCCTGGGGGCTGCTTTGTCCCTGTTGGTAAAATGAGAGGTTACATGCTTGCAGCAATCTTTGCTTTCCTATCCTCCAGGAGTCCTCTTGTCATATTTAGTATTTTGGAGGATCTCCTGCTCCCCACTCCCCTTTAAGAGTCAAGGCTGAAGGTTCAGAGGGAACAACTTCAGTGAACTCCATGCCCTTGGGCTCTGCTGGTAACACCTTGGCACCAATGCTCAGAGCCAGCTGATATATATCCACACCATGGCCCTGACTCATATAACCCCACATATACACTAAATTGAAAACTATCTATACCTGGCCTTGTACAATTGAACTATACACTGAAATATCACAACTGGAAAGTCTACTACTTTTCAGCGATCTTAAAGAAGCTTCTGAAAGCATTTAGGTAGTGCTAAAAAAGCAAGTCTTTATCTGAATGTATACCTAATGATTTTTCACCACCAATTAGGGCAACTATCCTTATTGTATGACTTCTCAAATTCACTTAAATAACCATTATGTTTAAGCTTTTACTGTTGCCTTTTGTACCGTATTTGGCTGTTGCAGAGTACACCACTGTGCCTTGAGAAAGCCACAGATATACTACTATTATATATTTGATTACTGAGGTCCCCATTCARTCAGTTATATCTTTAAAGTATCATAAGTAGAATGTGGGACCTCAAAAAGATAAAAATAAGATGGATGAAAAGAGTGAAAAGAAAGGAAAGATGCATACACACACAAAAGAAAAACATGTTTTCTAGTAAGAGAACTTGAAATTATATTTTATTGACAGTCTGCCAGAAGACTAATGTCAATTTTCCCCTCTGCTAGCTAAGAAAAATCAAACACAGATGAGGTTTTATAAGCAGCAAGTAGAATGCAAGCACATAAATAAACTTTATTGCTGTCCTTCATGTAGGCTGGAAGCACTGATAGAGCGAAGCCTTCAATCCCCAGTAGCCGACCTTGAAAGCTTTGTCAGTAGGGAGAAAGTAAGTTTGATAGACCCTTAAAAGGTCAACCAGCAAATCTAAAGCACTTATTTTCATTTTGATGAAGGTTTGAGCTTTTGTTTGGTATGTTAATATGATAATTCTCTCCCATGGCCTAGCTAAGCAGGTTCAGGCCTGAGTTAGAGGGGAACTTGGGTGCCTCACCACTGCCATTGACAAATTATACATGTACAAGACTCTTCTCAAGATTTCTTTACAGTTAGTTAGTGGATTCAAAATTTCATATGTCCTTTATTAGTTCAAGTTTCTAATTTTTTTCCTCTTAACAACTGTAACTGGATAAGGAAGGGGTAAAAATGGCTGCCTTTTAGGTAACTTGAGTATTGCSCTGCAAGATTTCTGTGTTTACCAAAGCATACCTTTTAACTGAGAAATCAGTATATCACAAGACTGATTATTTTTTTTTTTTAAAATCACCCATTAAGGAGGAGAGCTCACACTCAGAAGTCCAATATGCCTTCACTGCTACCTTCTTAGAATCCTCTCTGAAGCCAAAATACATCCATATTAAATTTCACAAAAAGCCACAAGACAGAATAGATTGCAAACTTTTGTTATCTTACGTGAATGATCAAAAAGCAAAGCATCCCCTCAGCTGGCATCTCCTAGTATGTATCCTCTTCTTGATACTCAATGGCTTTTCCTCAAGCTTGAAACTCCCTAAAACTGGGCCTCAGACATTCCTAGATTCAACTTACAGCTTGTTTTATGAGCCAAATTCAGGAGAGAAAGAAAATAGTTGTAATGTATATAACTGAAGGTGTAGACATTTACCCAGAAACCCTTCTAATATTTCACTTCAGATGTCTGAAATATCTCTTCCTTAATTGATACAGATTAAGCATTCCACATCTCAAGAAGTGATGTTTCTRTCTTTCTGTCAGTAACATGTATTTTTCCAGGATATTCTTGCTTAGATGTAGACCAGATGAATTCACTTTGGGACAGCGTAAGTCTGCATTGCTGAAAAGAGTAATCCACTCTCTCTACCAGAGGTTGTTTTCCTACTGTCTCCACACCATTCCTGTCTCCCCCCGCTCCTGTTTCGTTCTACAGCAGGTGTCCATATGTGTCATGTGATAAAACTGCTCAGAAAACTGCAGCACTTTAAAATTAACAATTTTGTTAACGGGTCACTTCTTTAGTCAAATTCACCACATGGACGCTTGAACATTTGTGCTGGCAGCAAAGCAAAGAGCAGGACCAGCAGACAGGAAGAGGGTTAGAAGAACACAACTTTAAAGTAAATGACAAACTTTTTAAGAATTATTTTTAAGACACAGATGAAATTCTGCAGCACAAACCCCAAAGAATGGTATATGGAGCATTTGAAAAATGATCAGCAATGGCCCTGCTGGTTCCCTTTGCATTCTCAGCTAAGTCACTCCTACCATTCAAGGAGCAGAGATGACTTTTTCAGAAATATTTTTGAGTGTTAACATCTATCAGCATCTTGGAAAAGCCTCCTGCATTATTTATGACTTTTCATAGAAAAAGTCAAGTCATAGACCTTGCCCTATATGCTCCCAAGGAGCAGAAGCAGGTTACAAGTGAGGGGAAACAGCTACTACTTTTCTCCAGAGCGGGTGGGTGAGTAGACTGCAGGAAGAGGTGAATGGCTTTGCCATCACACCTCCAGTAAGCCAATTAATATAATGGGCTTACATGGCATAACCCTGTGCAGCAACACTTCTTTTCACCCTACATTTAACAGAGAATGAGGAATCAGAAGGATCTCTCCTAACTGATTTCTCTGGCTATACAGAATAAATTACAGGCTGTCCCTTAACTAGTTTAGTCCTCTTGACTACATTTATACAGGCTATTTTACTTTCAAACCTGAACCTTTTTTTCCTAGCCTAGCTGTTTTCAACTTCACAACAGAGTGCCTGAAACATAGATACAGGATCGTTTTAGTGCAGCTTCAGGACTAAGTACTAAGGACTCCACTGAGGCAGGCTCTGAGTAAAGAAGCGGTTTTCTATGTCTTTCAACCTGTTTCCTTTGATAAGATTCCAATGATGGTTCTATTAGCAACTAGTACATCGTAATCAGAACTTGGTTGAAAAGGGCCACGTATGTTTTCAGTTTTGTTGCACAGCAGCAGACTCAATTTTTCAGGAAGTCATGTGAAAAGGGGTCTTTAAAGTGATATTATACTGAATGAGAAGGAATCCAATGACCCTGTGTTCTAAACCTGCAAAGTATATCCAAAGCTTTAAAAGAATTATTTCTAATTATTTCAAACTTTACACCCCAAACAGAAGGGAGTCCCTGACTGAACTTGCAATGAAAGTATCCTGCTGATTTGTTATGTGTCCTCTATAGTAAAGCTCTTTTGCATATCTTTAGCAGGCTGCCAGCCATACTGAATGAGAAAAAGATSAAAGCCACCTCACGCAATTCATAAACACCCTGTAAGAAAACAAAATCTTACATTTTGGGGGGAGCTACAATATTGTATCATTTTAGTGATTTTCTACTGCCAACAGTAACAAAAAAGGAGCAAATAATATATTCTATTCATYCTTTTCAGCAGATAGTGAAAAGTTAATACATGGAAATGTATTAGTGATATGCTCATCTCAGTATATTTTGCAATACCCGTAAGAGCACAGCTGAAGACTCTGGACTTTGCAACAAAATGCATTTTTACAAGCAGTAGCTTTCAAAAGGATGTATAGCCTTCATTTAAGCTTTCCTGCTGCTTAAAAACTATGTGCAAACTGTAAATATACTGTAATTGAACACCATTGTTGGTTATTCAAGACATATAATTCTCCTGTTATTTACCAATAATCTGATATAGGTCCTTGTCATGCTCTGGATTTGTAGGATATCCTGACAAGAAAAAAATGCTTCAGTAACAGATGTTACATATTCCAAACAGATTAATTTAATTTAATCATCTGTAATGTGCACAACTGCAGAAAAGCAAAGTTTTAAAAGGATGGACGTACAAAACAAGGAAAAGAGATTAAGGATTATAGGGAAAAACAGAGAAATTAAATGGAGTGAGAAAATAAAATGAGAGAAAAAAAAGGATATAGAGAATGGATGAAGAACTAGGTAGACACAGGAGGAGGGGTGCATGCAAATACAAGTGAAGGGGCACTTCACTGGAAGGACCAACAGAAAAGCYTCAAAGCACAGGAAAATGTTCCTAATTTTGAAAGGTGGACACCCAGCTAGCAAAGCCGGTTGATACATTACCTGGGGAATAGCATACATGTATACTGCCACAGTACTCTCTGCTCCCTGCTTCCWAACATTCTGCAATTCTTATACGTTTCTTATGACAGTCCTACATTTGAGTATAATTGAATTCAGTGGGATTACTCTATGAATTATTGCCTACGGAAACAAAACCATGTACCAGAGAACTGACCTAAATCACTCTCGAGCAATGTGCCACCAGTTGAGCAATCTTTCCCAGCAGCATTCAAAAAAAAAAGTATTATCCTGTATCTTTTCGTATTGAACAAAAGTATCAGATTCAGAAATGAGAGCCAGCTTTTTACCAGTTAACATTACTATTTGTATATTGTATCAATTAATAAAAATCCTATAGTCCTACTTTGCTGACCCATATAAAATGTAGACTATTTTTCAGAAATGTTAGCAATGCAAAACCACCCCACAAAAGATGAAATAATATGTAGGAGTGCACATGCTTGTGAAAAAATTATATTGCACATAAACCCCAGGAACTTCTAGAGTTACAGGTACCTGGAAATTTTCAGATGCTAGTGTTTGGAAKCATTAAAACTGGAAAAAGAGAGGATTTAAATTAAGTCAAAATAGTAGCCCTTAACACTGCAGCAGTGAAAAATATGGATATATAGCACACCTGTATTTGTTCACAAGTCATTCAAAAACTGTCATTGATCTGCCATGTAAATGTTGTGGGATGAAGTTCTGTCTCTAAGAAATACTAGGGAAAAATTCCATTCAATTCAATAGGATTCACTGATGTTTATAATTCATGCTTTACAGTCTGCAATTAAAAGGTAACAGATACTTCCCTCTCTGGAAAAGGAAAAAAAAAATTATTTTATTTTTTTAGCATTTCTCCCTAGGCAATTTTTAAGGATTAGGTCATCAATTTTGTGTATAATGTACAAGCAATCAACTTACAGTTCTTTTTACAGAATGACTAGTGCCAAGAAATGCTACACGTTCATGTTATTTGAACCAACTTCGTTCACCTCAGTCTTATTTTTAAATGAATTCCTCAGTCTATGAAAACTAATACTGAAACCATAGTAGCCATTTCTGTTCATAAGTTTTCCCCTTTCTCCTGATGTCAGCCTCAACATTGACCTAAATGTACCTGCAGTTTAAAAGGACCATTTATTTCACTGCCTGACAGATAATTTTGTTTTGTGAACTTGCAGGTCTGAAGAACACAATGAAGTGATTTAAGGATGTACAAAACCAACATTTCAGCAATGGTATTTTCTGATTGACATGAGACAGAATTTCTACTGGTGTAAGGTTTTATAAAGATACCGATCTTCTAACCTARCACAAAATAAAAATAGTTTGACTTCAGTATGCCACTCGGTTCCATAAATATGGCATGAAGTGAACCGTCTCCATAATATTGTTAAGGAGACACAACCTCAGCAGTGACCTGACATCTGATTAACATTTTAAATTTTAAAAAAAGTCTGTATTTCAAACAAGGAAGATCACAAAATGCCACCTCTTCTGCAACACAGGACATTAGCTAAAGGTGATGGCATGACAAAGTGTAAAACAAATTGCTACCAAAATCCCAGCTCTGAGCAGCCAACAGTTGGTCATTTGATCTGCAGTGAACAGAAAACAGGTTTCAGGCTGCACTCAAGGGAAAAYGGGAAGAGGAGGTGCAATATTTGATTCACTAGGTTCGTAATTCACTGTAGGAAATAGGGTGCTTACATTCATATTTTTCTTTTCTTCTCTCAAGCAAAACACCGATTTTTATTTATTTTTGGTTTTACATATTCTTTAAAGCTGTCTCTCCAAATTCAAACCAGATAGCTTCATCCTGACCTTAACTCTGTTATTAGTCTAGCTATAATACATAGTATTTCAGTCCCAACAGTGAAATTATATTAATATGACTGATTTCTAAGCAACAGAAATGGAAAAATCTGAAAAAAGTTTCTCAAACATGAAAATCAGATTTACTTCCATCAACATAAAATCAGGATTGATATACATCCAGATCTCAGTAGACCCAAAAAGATAGGCACTGAACTATTATAGTGTTTAGCAAATTAAGACTCAATTTCTGGATACTGTTGCTTTGAAACGAATTGTGTGTTCCACCAAAATCCATTATATTGTCTAATAAGCAAGCATCTTCTAAGGACTGCTTGCAGCAATAATTCTCCATAATCTAAAAACTAAAACACAGAAATTGCCCATGAAACATTATCTGGTTGTTGAAAAACTACAGCAAGTGCTGATAAGAAAGCATTGTAGTACTTACCGCACTGAAAGCTCACAAAAATCTGTTCAGTACACAAGCACCAAAGGGAGATGGAACTAATCATGAAAGTTCATTTCTAATAACAAAAAGGCTATAAACAAACTGTAAAGAAAAATATCTTATGAGTATTTGATACCAAGGATATTTTGTACAGAGGTTATGCTGCTTTCATATGAGACCAAGAACAACTCATAACTGCTAATTCAATTCAGTACATGTGTTTCTCCTGTTTACAATCCTCTAATTGGAGGCTTATTACTTACTCTGTATTTACAGGTTCTCTTTTGATCTAAAACTTGCTTAAAAATGGAACCTTGAAATAATTTTATTTCTATGACACCTCATTTTGTCCAAAAGAGATTAAAAMCAAAACCACCTATTGTATTGTGGCTTTATTACTTTTTTTTTTTCCTATGTTAGTAATTCCCTTTTCAGAGGGATTTTCTAATTTTATTAAGGAAGTTAAGMAAAAAGCAATATTGCTTTTCCTAAGGAAAAAGGAATTTACAAGCAGCAGGCAAACTCATTACATTTAGGCTCAAAAAGCTGCTTGTCGCATACTTAGAAATCTGTCTCTAATTGGGACTTCATCATGATCAAAAAATAGCGTCCTGTGAGGGACCAACAAAATGTTTCTGAGATTTTTCATGATCTTATACATTTTGGCAATGGACAATGGACATTTTTATCAAGTGGAAATACTTGTTTTTATAACTGAATGATTTTATTTCTTTTTTTTTTTTTTTTGTAAATATGAGGAAGCTATCTTTATGCCTTGGTACCTGCAAGCATTTCCTTYACTGTATTGAAAAGTCTGGATTTAAGTATGGTTTAGATTAAAAAYTTGCCCCAAGAAAACTTTGCTTTTTAATACAAATGATGTATTTTTGTCTTGTAAAGTTATTCATTACAAAATCTATTAGCAGATGACACATTATAAATAACTGCAGTTCCCTATTTTTCTTTGTGGACTATAAAGCTATTATGGGATGTTATGTTAATGTCATTTGGGAAACTATTAACAACTACAAATTCTACCTACGCAGTTTGTTGTTTAGCTTTGTTTCTATTTGCATAAAGCCAGTCCTCTGGCCTGTTAGGAAGGGAAAGAAAAAACAACCCAAAACTCAAATCTACCATACTTACTATCAATAATTTTGTTGACACCATTCAGGAATTCCATAGACTCAAAATAAAATCACAGTCCTTTTTCTCCTTTCAGAATATAGCCTCTTAATCCAAACAATATCAGAGAAGTTTAAAATTTAGTCCATTCATCTGGCAAATGTTTCCCTCTGTTTCATAAACATGCATATCACAGAGAAAAATTGTTCAATTTAAGGTTTCTTACATGATTAGAGTGTAAAAAATCATCATAGAAATATGGTTATTCTCAGACTTAATAATGTCCTTATTGTAATGTATTACGTTTCCATAAAACAAAGATTTAGCAAAACTAATTGTGTTATAAGCAGCCAGTAAATACAGTTAATTGTCTAGGAGGATTATAAAATAGAAATTCTTGTACTATGAACGATTATGTTCCAACAGTCTCACCACAAGTTGGAGATAAAATGTCAAGAAAACTAGAAGGACGACACCGGGGAAAAATATGTGACAGCTTATCAGAAATGCTGGTTCAAAAATTCCATGGCTACTGTCAATAGAATAGCCTATCTAGAATAATACAGTACTACAGGTACCATTTCCTCTATGTATGTTTACAACCTGTAGAATACTTCCTTTTTTAATATTCCAGTTAAAAGTTATATCCTATCAGAAGGACAAAAAATACATACTAGAGTATATGATGACTTTTTACACAACGATAATTAATCATCACATTTCATTAATAAATTGTCAAACGCTTGCAAGCTGTCCACAATCTTTTTCATCTAGTTTGCATATTTTATAATGGTGGAATAACATTTTAAAAAGTTTGAATWGGCACTTACTGGAATTACAGTTAATCCTGATACAGTCTAGATGGGGAAGAATAGATGAAAAATGAAAATTTATCCTTCAAGGTAACAGCTGCAGACATCCAATAAAATCACAGTCCACCCTTCCGGGGACAGACACATGCAAATATGGCCACTCCATATCATCAGTCTTTACATACCCAGATATACTGCGATAAATGTTTATAAATAGAAACGACAAATAGGGTAAAAATGGCCAATTTCAAACAAAGCTACATGGTGACAAATCTAAGTGAAAAATCAGGATTAAATGTCAAAGATGCTTAACTGAGGCAGGCTGCAACTTTCTCCCCATCTGTGAAAGAACAGGTAATTTCTCTCAATGCAATTAGAAAGTGCTCCGTCACAATGGGTCATAGAGCAAGCCAGGCCACAATCAGACATCTTGGACAACTTATGTATAGTATACCTCAAAGGCTGATCTTCAAAAACTAAGTAGTAAAATACAAAGCTCATTCCCCAGGACTATAAACAGGGTTTTGTGAGTTTACATTTTCTTAATGTAAAAACTTAATAAACAAACAGTGACTACATTTAAAGCTACATTAATATACAGAAAATAATCACATGCTTATAAAGACTGATAATTAGAGAAACCTGTCTATTTTTCAATTATTTCCTTGCCTGACTTAAAAAAAAAGAAAAAAAAAAGAAGAAAAATAAAGGAGGGGTGTTGGAGGAAGAAACAATATTGCTAGGGCATGGATTTATTTGCTTTCTTGAACTATAGAAGTAGGCAAAAGCTGGCAGAGGGTGGTGTTTCGTATATAAAGAGAACGACCTGATCTGTAGCAGGGTCCTCTGCTGGGCTACCTGCATTTATTACTGTGGGAAAAAAAAGAAAAAAAAAAAAAAATCTACGCCACACTACTTGGTTTGGACAGCTGCTCCTGGTTTATACCTTTGAGGAACATATATACCATCAAACCTAGATTTTGTTTCCATATAGCTGAGTTTGTCATGTGTCGTCAACCGCATCAGAAAAGTGGTTGCAAACAGCCAAGGACCAGCAGCTGCACATCCCCTTTTACAGAAAGGGCCCCCGCGGGAGGGGGGCTCCGCGCCGCCCCGCAGCCTGCAGGAGCCCCGGCTCGACACTAGAGGGGACTGTAAGAGAAGAGTAAACCAGGAAACCCTTCGCTTCYCCTCCTCCCTTCCGAAATCTGAACACCCGGACAGTATTTCAGCGAGCAACACTTTCATGAAGTGGAGGGTAGGTGGTTATTTTCCTTTTTTCCCCCCATGTTTTCTGGAAATCATTTTGTGTGCGATTAAAACGATAAAATACTTAATTCCCTTTAAAAATAGCATTCCACTGAATGGGAAAGACTGCACTGAACATACATTTTCCTGAGTGTACTTCTGTTCTCTTTCAGGTCCTGACTTGGACTTATTCATAAGCACGGCAGAAGCGCTTTTATTTATTTACTTTTTTTTTTTTTAAACTAGAGAAAAACAAAAATAACATTTTGTCCATCATATTTAAAACCAGGAAACCAATTTTTTTTTTTTTTTTCTGTAAAAGGGCTTGTGCCTCCTGTGTTCACACGGCTGTTTGCTGAGGGCCGCAGTCTTTGGGCATTGAAGGGTTGTGTTATCGTTCGATACTACAAAAATACCACTACAGAATTGTTTAAAAAAGAGGAGATGGATTTACTACAGATTTGACACCTAAAAAAAGGAGACCAAGAAATCCATCAGTGGGAAAATCTAATTGCAACATTTGCAGTGTTAAAACTAGAAAATCTTTGATATATTTGCATGTTGTACATTAGTTGGTGGAGGTAAAACTGAACTGACCTACATACACGCTGTTTCTGCGTGCACATTTAAATTGTRGAACTGCTACCGTGAAGAAGTTGTGGAGGGAGACTAATCTTCCACAACGAAGAATAATAATTGAGCCCAAAAATACCACTGATGAACTAGTCTTCTCTTTTTAGAATACACAATAGTACAAAAATATTGTGATGGATTATGTTAAGACTATATAAAGAATACAAAAATGCAAAAGAAAACAAAATAAAGTATAATAATGGGGATGTATTTGTGTGTTTACGTACATACGCAAATGTTGCATTGACATGTGTTTATATATCATTTCAGTTTACTTTTAATGTTAAAACAGGCTGTTTCGTAAATGTTTGCAAGCAAAAAGAAAAATGTAAAGAAAATGTTAATTTCTTGGAGGAAGAGTTTGTTACCTAGATTGACCGTTAGTTTAACTCGTCCTGCATCCAACTCTAAACGAAGGGTATCTGCAGATTCCCTAGAAGTGGTTGCCATTAAAATTCCATAAGCTCGCTGAGACCTGAACCGTAAAGAAACATCTTCGGCCTCTGTATGCATCACAACAGGRAGCTGTATTTTCATAAACATACTTCCATCATAGCTTAAAATTGTTGCCTCTGAAAACATAAAGGAGAAAATCAGTTATTAAARATTTATACTGTATTTACTGAAATTGCTCAAAGAGAAGATGGTGAATGTATATTCACTCAGTATGACATAGAAAAATTACATGTTACATATCACAATTATTACTGGGAAACATAAGCAAAGTGCGGTTTGTTTTTTTTTGTTAGGTGTTTGTTTTGGTTTGGTTTTTTTYCAAGTAGCATATTTTGGTGCCCTTTGAAGAAACTAAATTGCTCTTTTAATGAACCAGCCATTCATGTATACATCTTCAAACAGATGGGTAAAATCACATGTAAAGAAATGCTTGCAAGACTAGGCCTGTACTACTCAAAATAGGTCAAAGCCAGTAAAAGCTATTCAGGTAAACCTTACAGCCTATTAAAAGGTCATGTCTGACTATCATCCACCTAGATAATTACCTTAGGATACTTCATGTATAAACCTATCAGAATTGCTACTACCACAATTACAATTATCATCCAGTTAGCAAAAAGCCACCTGAAACAGGTAAATATGCCCAGCATGGTTTGGACGGAGCGCAGGTTGCTTCATGACCACAATGACTGCAGTATAATAGAATCAAAACCGCATGTACAAACATCACGACAGCCTCAACAAGAGGATCGAGACTGGACTTGGCATATTGAGGGTAAGATCTTAAAACCCCCGAGAGAAGCAAGTAACTGTCACTTTCAGACATTACAGGAAACCCTCCCGGCGAGCGGCTCTGGCACAGAGCGGTCACAGTCTGTCAGACCCCAGAGCAGCCAGCCACAAGTCTTTTCCCAGCCTTCAGGCTGGTAACAAGAAAGGTAGCAGAAAGACTGCTCACAGGGAGGCACAGCAGYTCCTAGAAAGCAAAGGACACATCTGTTTCTGAAATGTATTAGGAAATCCTTTTTTGCAGGACGATCACGCATGGCTGCCAGTTAACCACCACAGCTTCTGGAAACAGCTCTCAGGCTCATGGGCAGTGGCACGTCGTGGTGGAAGCAGCAGTGAGCGAGCCACATCCTTTACCCCAAGGTAACTGTCAGTGGGCAGACTGCCAGGAATTTCAGTAGGTTCCGCGGTAACATACAAAACTAACCACACTACATAACTAAAACCACTACCTGAATAGCAAAATATACGATCTGAATGTGCCCCATTTTATGCACATCTGATTGTTTACCTACCACTAACTCACTAGAGACCTTCTAACTTCTTCCATGTGTCTCCTACATTCTTTTGCCCACCCAAAAACTCTCAGTCTTAGAAACCGTTGAAGTGTTAGATGATGAGGTCTAAACAGGATGCTACAGAATCTTTCTTAGAAAAAGATGCAATCCTGACAGCACCTCAACTCACTGAAAAAAATATCAGTTACTTGCCCAATAACAGGCCAAATGAGCAACAAGCAGAAAGAGAAGACAGCAGAGAACACCTAAGGGAAGCTTCTCTATGCTTCARTTTGCTGCAGTATAATGAAGACACTTATCTACAGCAAAGGTGTATTGTGGTCCCACATGCAATAATATTTTCAAGGGCTGATACTACTGATACTATGTTTAATCAGTATCATAACTAAAACAGTGTTAGAACATTTTTTTTTTAAACATCAATACTTATGACAGTTTGTCAAAACCTTTTCCATTGCATGTCTTGTATACTGTTAAAGATAGATCAGCTCTTCAAGACTTCCAGCCTATACACGGTCCATTGAAGGACAAAATGTTCCACTCACTCTGTGAGCATACTGGAGGCAAAAATGATAGATGGCATGTTCATGAATAATTCCAGACTTCCCCAATACAAATGTGAAGAAAACAGTTAGATGTTGGAAAAAAGGAATTATTAATACTGGTGTGAAAGTCATTAGACCTAACAGGTTAGAAGAACACATTTACAGGTTTGATGAYTTCTAACCATGCAGATAATAATGTTTTCTGCATACTCTAAACCTAAAATTATTCTGTGAAGCACATTAAATACTTAACTCTCACCAGCCTGATAAAAGATTTCAAGTCAAAGAGTTTTCAGTGGGAGGTGATTTGGTTGGTTGTTTGGTTTTGGGTGGGGTTTTTTTGTTCGTTTTTTTGTTTGATATTGGGGGTGTGTGGGGGAGCAGTGAGCAGGGGCTTACAATAAATTCCTATATCTAGCTGTCTAGTCTGTGCATGCAAARGTCCCAAGATCTTTATCAAGGTAAACACAATTTAGGTAATTAAAAAAGTCCAGCATAAAAGTTTAAGTTACATGCTAATGTAAGAGAAAACAAAAGGTATTTTATATTGTCTATTAAGAAAAGACACATTAATACTATTCAGGGTTTTCATAAAYTGAGCAAAATCAGATGTTACAGGATGAACAGCATTCAACAACACTAGAGGTCTGTTGCTAATAAGTTATCTTATGATAATGTAAAAGAAAGTTGTCAGAATCAGCACTAGTACTGTTTGCCAGCTTTTCTATAATTATTCAGTCTTTTAGAAAATTACAGAAAAAGGAGAGAAGGAACTGTCTTAATTTAATCAGAGATGACCTGTGAGTATTTAACATCATGGTGAACAGACCTGATGTGATTAGATACTCAATCCTCCTAAACCATACTGTGCCAGTTATTTTGGAAACAGATGTTCCAAGAACAGACCAAGGAGACTGAACAGAAGATCAAATGACTTAAAAGCTCCGGGGCAATAAGAAAACCCCCTCATGTCAACTAGCTCCTTTCAGTATGGGGAGCTCCAAGTCACAGGCTTTCTAAATACAAAGGTATCACAGAAAACCCACAAAACTGGCAGGAAGCAGGGATGATTTGATCAAAGATGATTTAGCACTGCCCTGAGAGCCGTAACTAAAGCTCGGAGACACTACATATTCCAAAAGTAAACAATACAACTATGTTCAGTTTACTCACTTGAAATGAGTCTGCTGGTACAAGTGTTGTTAGGAAGAACTTTTGTTGTTAAACCATTATTAAATGATTGCTACGTTAAGAAGGTTGAATGATACTTTGTCAATATCGTGCACCTCTCTAAGGATGGCAAGTTGGGTTTTGCCATGTGAATCGTCTATCAACCCAGCGTCTCTTCCACTTGACTCAGCATTGCTCTGCAAATTTCCATGCTCTGTTGGTCTTGGCTGCGCAGAAAGCATCTAGTATTACATGTATGAGACCTTTGACAGCACAAGGAGTTCCCTCTTCCCTTACTGGTGTCTTTCTTGTAATTCTTTGTGGCAATGCCTCATTACCCTATCATTATGCTTGGTGGCATACATTAACAGAGAACTTTGTTTTTCAGACAGTAGGGAAAAACTGTTTTCAAGATGAGAGAAAAAGGGCTTGTTTTGTTTTGACCTTCTTAGAACTAGCTTGTTTCAGTTGTTTAATGGAATTGTCTCCATCCTGCAGTTAGTTCTGTTGTCCAGAATGGATTGTTAATTTGCAAGGTCAGTAAGATGGTGACCTGAACAAGGAGAGGCAGTGGGGGTTACATCAGTTACGCAAACCTTGAAGGAACATTTTGGCTAAAAGTATGTATTAATTTGTGCCCCAAACTTTTACTTTTTTTGGTTTGGACCAACTAATTCCGAAGGGGTATGTGTCTCATCTTTCTTTAAGATCTACACTGCTAACCGTTCTCACATTAGTGTTGGCAGAATGTCTTTTTTCTCTCGTTCAGCTTCCTCTTAATTATTAGATTAAATGCTAATAGACCATAAGTTTAGCTCAGAATGTGCTATTCATTAAAAGAATCAGAGTCTCCACGGCAGGGAATAATAATTTCACTACACTTCAGTGTTGGAAGCATAKCATTGAAAAGAAAAATAGCAGAAAACCCTTATAAAGCATTACTGACAATTTTTTGTGGCAGCAAATAARTGCGTGCAGTAGAGTTATTAACAAGAACTAAACAGTAAGATATAATTCAGAGTTTGATAAAAATTATTTTATACATTCTTTCTTCAATATTTTTATAAACCTGACAATTAAAAACCCTTGCTGCTTCTGTGCTAAAAACCAACCAAACAAAACACCCAAGCGAATCAAAACAAAAAAAAAAACACTGAAGGGTTCAGTTCTCCTCTCCATTTTTTTCTTCAATTTGTTTCTAATTAAAATCTCCAGGGCTGGATACTCCTCCTTCCTATACATATACTGCCTCAATCAGCTCTGTGCCTATCACCAAGGTTGCACAAACTAGTACCAACATGAGAGGAGATTCAGGACCTTAATTTTCACTTGACCTGGGATTACCTAAACTGCTGAAGAGACTGAGGCACCTACTCTTCCGGAAACTTTCCTACACCTGTTTCTACCCTCAGAAATGCTCAGCCAGATATTTATGGGGAGAAACAGAATYTTCCAAATAGATGCTATTCTTCAATTCACAGCTTATTTAAATTAAAGTGAAAGAAGTATGGACTAGGCATTTGAATTTCAGTGTTCTTCCTCATAAGTTTTGCAGTCAAGTCTGTGTTGTTTTTAACAACATGGTGCTTGGTAAGCACAGATGCTTACTGCATGTATTTTAATAAGTAAAACAGGATCTTGTTTCCTCTGGACTCCTTGTGGTGCCTCTAAAGTCCTAAAGACAGTATTATTATTTTTTCCTGCTTCTTCAGTTTCAAAGTGTCTGCAATAACATGAGGACGGTGTTGCACCCCACAGAGCCATTTTTAAAGCATGAAATCACCCTGTGTCTGCTGTTTCCAAAATCACACACAAACTTTGCCCAGAAAGTGACAGATGATACAGTCCAGAGCCATGCCAGGAAGTATGTGAACAATCTGGATCATCAATAATGAAGTATTCAGGTTTGCTCTCTGACCCTGTTTTACTTACCAGTATAAGTAGAGCAACAATATCCTGCCCTGAAAACACTCACTGATATATATGACTTTACTCCTATAAATTGTGTGAGTATTCAAGTATATCAAATATATACAGCCATATATATGGCTACTGATTCAAATTCAAACTTTTAGTTTTTGTTCTATTCACAGGTGTACACTCAGCTAAGCTCTGTTCGCGTGTTTTCTATGGCAGCTACCTCAGTCCATCTGGGCCCAAAGCTGGAGCCTTGGTGAATCACGAGGAACCTTTCCATCGATCTGATGGAAACAATTCTTGATATGCAATTAGTTACTAGATAATATGTGAATAGAAGTTGAAATGACTCCTCCCAATTTCCACACTGCTATTATTTCAGGACTGAGGTCCTAAGCCACGCTGTAAAGGTGCTAGAACTTGTAGCACACAGGACCAATTAGTTAATTTAAGTCAGAGATGGAATTACTATAGTATTTTGAACACATGATTCTTCATACCATCTATCATCATACCACCTGTATTTTTTTTTTTTACAATTTTAAAGCATCCAGAGATAATGCAAGGAATGAAAGCCATATTTCTTTATTTAATGTATATTTGTGTATGCAGGTGTGTGTGCATGCACAATGTGGACATCTAGACACAGACTCTAATTTAAATATATTTTTTCCTCAGAAACATCACTTTGATAAATCTTTCTTTGCATGCCTACTTTTTCTTACTACTGTTTGATGAATTTACTCGTGCATTGTTCCTAGCCATCCAGTCAAAAGTATACACCTGCAAAAGGCTTTGCCAAGAGGCAGTCACATATTGTGATCCACAATCAAAGTAAGATAGGAAGCCAAATTATATTGCTGTGACATCTGTCCGTCCATCTGCTGTAGTTTCCATAATCTATGAAAGCCAATCTACAGATTATACTGATGTTTAACCTCACTGAAAATCAAGAATAAAATCAAGAATAACTTGTAACAGGATAAAAAGCACATGGATATAAAAAAATATTAAGTATAGTGAAATTAAAACAGAACTGAGTCGTRTTTCGTGTTTTTTGTGCACTGATAGAATCATAGAATCTTTAAGGTTGGAAAAGACCTTTAAGATCATTGAGTCCAACCACCAACCAAAATTATTTAAAATACTGTGTTGTACACAATACATCCACATATGGATGTTAGTACTCCTATTTGAGGGGAAATACCATGAAAAATAAATGATGGTACTAAAAAGTAGCTACATGCTTTTGTTTACTGAAGATACCTTAATCACTTAAGTTAAATATTCCAGTTGTTTAATCTCCAATATTTTATTCTAATGCTTTTTCTTTGTGAAACTGTATTGTTTCTTGAAATGAACATTTCCTACTTTATTTAAATTAGTTTGAACATTTAAAATTGTGTTGCTTATATCACCAAATACAAAAGTTTCAGTTACTGCACATGGGTAGTAGTTATAATAGCTTTGTGTGGTAGGATGCCAACACGTCACTTTCAGAATCCCAAAAGCTATAATCTGATTAATGCATGACCATTTGGGAKATGAATATTACTGGAAGGAGATCTCCTTTCAGTGTAGTTTCCTCTGGAGAGGGAAACCCAAGAGCAAGAAATGATCCCATACTGTCTGAACTGCCGCACATATTTCTGTTGGACAAGAACCAAATACCATTGTAGAAAAGCCAACACCACCACTATAGTACCACCATTCCCACCCGGGGAATGCACTGGAAAAATCAAGCTCTATATTGGAAGACAGTTGAAAATAAAGTATGGGAAATAAAAAAGACAAAGTTTTCTATATAAAAAATTACCACCTGTCAAATATATTTATGAGAAATTGCTATGATGAAGCCTGCTTTTAAGTTCTTTGTAGATCTGCAAGTTTTTGTCTCTAACGCACATGTTTCCTAGCTCTCGAGTTGAAAAATGCAAATCCTATTTTCACTTCTGCCATATGTAATAGCAGAATTTTGCCACAGGGTGGTACACCAGACATGTTTAACTGAAGGCTTTTGTAATGCATCAGACAGCTTGGTTATGCCCTCTGCCAGCTTCACTCCACCAGTAACAGAACAATCTGGAGATCTCATAACAACTGGCCGTGAGCCAAAGGCATATCTATTCAAAAAATAAGACAGAAAAAACAATGGAAACTGAGAATCTACTTGCAAGTGCTAATAATGTGATGGTATTAATTCTACATTAATGCATGTCTATTTACATACAACTTTAAAAATAAAAWCCAGATGAATATTTAAGAATACATTTTTGTTTCATCTTACTAACTAGAAAAATGAATCAAACTAGATGGAAAGAACTTACGTTCCCAGTCAATAAACTTTAGGTTTAGATTTCAGCTTGAAGAGAAACCTTACTGTGTCAATTGTGAGACGAAAAAATACAACTTCTATTATTGAAACATTTCCTATTCCAACAAGAATAAAAATAAACACCTAAAATATTAACTAAGCTTTTTTATTGTTTTCCTACTTACATTAAAACCTTTTATTAGCGTACTCTGTAATTTTAAATAAATTACAGAGTTTTCTTCCTATAAACTAACCTCAACATCTGTCCTCCTTGCTACTATCCACCTTTTCAATTAAATAAATGGTGTTTGTCAGCTTTACACTTACCTTATCTAGGCAAGAGGGATACTTAGCGATTTAAGATAAGCAGAAACTGTTTCCTTGGATACGATGATCTTTTAAAAAAAGTGAAGTAAGAAATACAGATTCCTACACTGATTCTTTTGCTTTGACTCATGGCTGAAGTTCTTGCCATGGATTTAAGTGATACCACGGAATTCAAAAGTAAATTTAATTATACAGTGGTATTGACATAAATAGGCAGAGAACAAGATCTCAGTTTGGAATTGGAATGTGTCCATTTAGTAATGCAATAATAGTTGAAATTATTTTCACAAAGCTATTCAGAACTCAGCAACATATGATGAGACAGAAAAGGAGATGTTTTCTAAGAGATATTTAGCAGTACTGACTGTCTGTCATAGTCAACTAATACTTCTTCATGTATCTTAGAAACTTCCTTAAGATCTTTCCTCTAGAGTTACTTCTTTCAGTCTAGAGCATCGCTCCATCTCACATCAAGTGAAATCAAAGACGCTTTTTCTGCCTCAGACGAGTTAATGATATTTTACCATTTTTAATCATTGTGCAGGATTCTATAAAGTAGAAACGCAGCCACCTCATGGAACCTACCTCTTTCGCACGATCTGCCAAGGTACCCTGTACCAGAGCAATCACAAACATATCTGTTCCACCCATCCCTGCATACACCATTGTTTTTACAGGGGTTGCTAAGGCAAGGTTTTGCAGTTTCTCTTGAGCATGAAGGTTTTACTCCAGCTGTACTTTGAATTTCAGCCATCTGTCGAATATCTTTGCTCTGACCATCAATAAATAAATCTCTAATGCAGCCGACGTATCCATAATTGAGAAGTGCTGTCCACACCTCTGTTGGGAAGACGAGGCCTGCTTTATTTTCTGGTAAGCCTCCAAGATACAAGTCATCATCCAAGTCAAGGATTTCACTTTCCCCTGGTGCAGTATATGGTGTACGTAATGTGTTCACAGATATGGTCCCTGAGAAGAAAAGACATCAAAATGCATGATTTTCAAGACATTTAAAAGATTTTGGTACTGGTGTTTTACTCATTAATCTATATGCCACATTAGCTCCTGGCAAATATCTGTAAATGAAACATAGGTATTCTCTCTGTACAGCTATATAATAATAGATACACTTCATTATTTTAATTACTATGTAGTACAAATACTGTCAGGAAATAAAAAATGTAAAAAGATTTATGCAGAATCCTGCATGATCACAATATAAAAAAAAGTCAAAATCACCTTACCAATCTTATAGGGATAGGGGGAATGTGTTTCAGAGTTATTTTCAGGAATATCCTGCTTGTGCAACAAAAAAAAAAACAACACAAAACAAAACAAAAAAAAAAATCTCTTCACTACCTCTTCTGCTTCAAAGCATTAAGGCTGAGGTTGCATTGATAGGTTGCAACCTGGGAGGCAAATCTTTGGTTTGGATCCAGAGACACAGTATTTTAAAACACTCTCACCACTTTCAGTGGGCTTTGGATAAGACTTTTTTCTTTAAGTGCAGAAGGAAAATACTCTCATCAGCTGCCAGACAGGCAATCATTAAGAAGACAGTGATGTGCTCCTAGAGGGAAAAATCAATGCCTCTGACACGTAGCTCAAAATGTGTGCATGTTACAAAGGGAGGGAGAGAGGATGTATATAGAATCTCAGGAAATCAGAAGTATCTTTTCCATTTAAGTTCAAAAAGTAAACAAAATTAAGCCTAAAATAAAGTTCTGTTTCTAAAAAGTGTCTGAACAAAGAAACTGTAATCAACTGTAAAGATCCTCATTGTTGTACTTTTTAAAAACTTCTACAGTTTGAATAGGTTCAAAACCAGATTTAGTACATGGAGTCACAGAACCTACTTATGTCAACCACATTTAATTTACTAAATAAAATCCCTTGAAAAAAGAATCTTCATGTAGATCTTCACAGAAGCGACTCCTTGCCATTCTATATGGGTGCAAAAGCAAGCAAAATATAAATCAAAACATTATATAGGTCACCAGATTATTATAATGTACCAGCCACATTATGCAACACTATTATCCACTGGACACACTATTAAAAGTGTATTAATGGTGACAAGTCACTGAAGAATCACATTTACCACAATGTATTTATCATGCATATATACATAAAACTAACGTGATTCACTATTTCCACTGTCAGCAAGACACATATTCCAGAAGATAACACTGGTTATCAAAAATACTTTCACTGTTGGGGGAGTGGTGCATGAGAATAATAAATTCAGAATTTTTATAGCATAAATACTAAAATGTGAGTTTTAAGCAAACAGAGGCAGGTCTCAGAAAAAGATCATTCTCTTACCTGGATACATGCTAAAATTTAGGCTTCTCTTTTAGCAATGAAGAGGGGTCCTGTAGAAGCTACATATTTTGTTTGTTCTTTTGTTGGTTCAATAGGTTAACTTCAACAACATGAACAGAATGAATATCTAAACAGTTTGGACCTTTAGTAAGAGCTCTTTGGGGTGGAGGTCTCAGGAGATGCAACTCCCATGTCAGACTTGAGACGTATGGATTTTAGAAGGGCTGGATACTACTACTACCACAAACAATCTCCCTACTATCAGAAGAGATCTAAAAAGATAAAACGAAGGTTTGCATAGCCTTTGTGCATCTTTATGAGCATGTTTAAAGAATGTTTGAGGATGTGGTCAGTTTTCCCTTTTATGTATTATCAGAAATGTTTTCTGTGTCAGTTGAATAATCACATAGATGTAAAGTGAACTTCCAGACTTAGCTGTAAGAAATAGGCATATTGAACCAAGATCCTTTTTCTTCCAAACCTCCACCTGTTTAAAACTGATAAGACTATTATTTTTTGCTAACTCTAAATATTTGTATTGCTGCTCAGATTCTTGAAGCAAAAATCAGCACTTATATGGAACACTTGCTATAGATTTGACCTTAGGCATACAGGCATAAACATTTTGAGGTTTGATTTTATTAATCAAGGACACCTGTGAATGACTTATTAAACCAAGATAGCTAACTTTTCTGAGAGCATCCTAGCTATCAGGAAGGAGTGCTTACAGACAACAGATCATTTATCTTTCAAAAAAAATTAAAGATTCTGTAAATATAAATCAAACTTGTGTGCACAGTATTTCTTACTGCTATTGTTGCTTGCTCCCACCTGTTGCTATACCAGCTAATTTAGGATCAAATGCTTTAAACCTATGTTCAGACAGCACTTACACCAACACAAGTTAACTCAGCTGCAGCCTCCAACCTCAAGCTCATGCGYTTGCATGGTGCTGTTTTCTGCTGGACAGAGACGCTTGTGTTTTCAAGCTATCTATGATGCTAGAAGACATCTAGGGTCCATTTGTATTAAAAAATCAACTAAGTATTGATGGCTGTCAATGCACAGGAAAAGACAAGTAAACCTCAGCCAGTGTAGCCRCGACATTAACATGGTGGTTCAAAATGTAAGTTTTGCAAGCAGAGAAGGCTGAGAAAGGTGAATGATAAAGGGAACTGTAGATCACCACTGTACTCTGGTGATTGTGAATTATAGTTAGGTGATAGATTGAAGTAGGAAAATTTTCTTCTGCATGTCATAAAGCATTACTCTGGAGAGAGCCCAAGTATTATTTTGAATAGATATCAACAGCTTCTTAAAGAAATTAACCTTTCCCTTCACCTCGCCAAGAAATGACACCAGATAAAATACTCCTTGGGAGAAGCCCTCTGAAATCTTAGTGTAATCATAGCATCTAATGACTATCGGTAGAAAAACATAACAGGCAACAACTCTTCTGTGCATCTTTTTCATGTTTTGGAAGGCCATGGAACCCCTATTACCCAGCTGAACTATCTCCAATTTACTGCTGAACATATCCATGACACTGCAACTGACCTACATACTATGTGTATTACCCTTAAACAACTGTAAGTTAGCTTTATTTAACCCTTTTTGTTGAGAGCTACACTAAGCCAAATAGCACCTGCTCAAAGCTTTAATAATTCACTCTGGCTCAGCTGTTACATAGGAGCCTGACCAAAATATCACATACCATGCTGTCTAGGAACAAGAACTATGGCTATAATACAAATAGGCTTTAGTCTAGGTAAYAGCAGAAAACCCATGCCTGGGCACCAAGATTTTCACGCTATCAGTTACCGAGTTATCCTAGCTTCCGGCTGAACTTCTAACAGCACGTCCAGGCAGCCATACAACCATCACTGCTGTTGGTATCCAAATTACCTTTTATGTATCTCTGATAGCCAATGCAACCTTTACTCACTAATTGCTTTGTAGATGCAGGTGAAAAAATCCAAGAAAAATAAGTGGGAATGAAAGACGACTTCCAAAATACATCAAAAATTATGGTTTTTTGGAAATATTCTAAAATCAAATGCAAAACTCAAGTTCATACAACATGGGCCTACTAAAATAAATAATGGGTCTATAAACACCTTTGGATTCACAGTGCATCCAGAGCTGTGACACAGATGTAGAGTGTACTATTTCATATAGCTGGCTTTTGTTGGTTGGTCGGTTTTTCTTAAGCCTGTCATCTTTCTTGAAAGAAAGTTTTCAAGTTCTACCAAAACCATCTCAGGTTGGACCTCATGACAACACAGAATCCAGGGTTAGTAATGCACACCCCCTTTGCTGGTTTTCAATCATACATTCTCTCGGATTTATAGGCAGATTAAAAGGAATTGTTCTGTCAAATCACCAGTGTGCTCCAATCCATTTGGATGTTTCTACTTACGAATGTGAAGAGACATCACCTTCTAGAGAAGCAGGAAGAAGGGAAGCTAATGGATCATACAAATGTCTTATGTGGCCAGCACAGGAAAAGGTTAATAATTTGCCCTAGAAAGATAATGTAACATCAACCCTTCTCATACCAGAATTGTCAAGTTGGGTAAGAGGGAAAAGAATGGGACATATCTTGTTTTACAAAATAACCTAAAGACAACAGAATATGATGAGGAAGCAGCAGATTCAGAAGAGCATTGGCCTCTCAAAGGAAAGAGAAAACTATAACCTTAAATTGTAACATCCCTGTAGTAGGAACCATGCTTTCAGCTATATCTTTGCATAGTACCTAGCATAACAGCACCCATAACCGGATCAGTAGATATACTATTTCTTTGAAAAGAGCAACACTGAGGCAATAATGTCTGCCAGGAAACAAGCAGCTTCCTTGCAAAGTTTTTTAATAATCAAAGTAGGAAATATTGTCTGTATTTCTACCAGAGAAAGAAATAGGAAAAAGCTGACAGCATTTGGTTTGTCCAGCCTGAAAGAAGAAAAAGAGGAAAACTGAAAGACAAGAATGTGTGGCATGATTTATTTAGTCTGGGAATTCATGATCTAACTTCAGATTCTAAAACCAGGTAGCATTTCCTATCTTCAGAAACTGGGCATAAATTTAAGTGTCCTATAACGATCTACGGGTGCTCTGATTCTACAGCATTTCACCTGAGAGCAAAATGCAATCTAAACATTCAGAAACATCTTTATGTATTTGAGAAATAAGTCTCAGAAAAACTAGTGTAATTATGATTTTTGACAAGAATTATTGACTTAAAGGTAAATTATTGACTTAAAGATAACTGATTAGTGGGTAGTTCTTCAAAAGGAAGAGCCAATAATATAAGTCAACAATATCATGCATATGAGCAAAATGGGAAATATATTGGGAGGTATAGAGAAGCCTATCGTACCACTTTACTAAGCATTGGTAAGGTTTACCTTGAACTCTGAGAAAGATGCAGATCAGCTGAGCAGACTGCAAAAGATGGCAATAAAAATGGTCAATAGCTACAGAACATGACATACAAGGATAGGAAGCAGCTGGGGCTTCTTAGTCTATGAAGAAAACTGGAGACTGACATAACAGCATTCATAAAAAGCATAGAGCTATGACAGAGGGAAAAAGTGTGATGTGTTTTGTGCCTGCTGTGAACAAGGAAATTACAGGCAAAATGGCTTGTTTTGCATACAGAAATATTCAGTTTATGAGTGATTACATGGGGAGGTTGTACAGTGTCCACTGCTGGAGGTAGTCAAGACTGATGCAAGTGCACTATCACTACTTTCATTGGGGGGGTAAAACAGAGGACCTCTCAATGTCACCCCATCTCAATTTTCCTATGAGCTCATGAATAAATGAAAAACACTACCAGGATCATTGGAAGATTTTTCCTTACAATGTAGGATAAACCTATTATCTCAATATGTAAACTATTAACATCTGTTGAAATAGGAACATGTAAATCTGGCAGTTCTTAAAAGGCTGGAAAGATGGGGAAAGAGTATGTAGAAGTGTACATGTAAAAAAAGAACCTACAACAACAAGGCATGTAATGGATATTGACAAAGCATTACTTACAGTAAGATACTGATTATAGTTAAGCTCTAATTACATACTCTAGYGATAATTTCTGGTATTTAAGCTGAAACTCTAACTTTAGTTCAAAATTTCAGTGACTTCTTAGCCCTTAAATGCTATCTACCTATGAATACATTCTGATACATTCTGTTTTACACTGCCATACACAATTGGAGTTTGACAAGAAGAGTAAGTTTCCTCTCAGATTTCACTGTCTAATGATGATTTCCAAAGGAAGAATGGTAGTTTAGTCAAAAAACACTTGCAAGGTTATTCTTAAAATCGTAAACAGCTTAACAAAATTTTAAACGATTCTCAAGTCTCAGAAAATAGTTATTAAACCTAACTCTACTGTGGTTACAAGAAACACTGCGAGCAAAGACCTTTACAGCTGCTTCATGGTTGTGTTTTTTCTTTTTAATTTGGGTTCCCCCCCTCCAATTATTTTACTGCAGAGTTGGCAGTACTGCTAAGAGCAGAACAGACAAACATTTCCCTTAGGTATGAGTTAATGAGCCTCTCCAATCATATTCATTATCTCAGCAATTTACTTTTTCATAAGTCTGCATATAAGAAACTAAGGCATATTTCTAAATCTTGTCTCAATTATGATCAGTTAAATAGGAAGAGTGTAACTACAGCTACTACAGCTATTGTGATCTCTATATTTACTTTATGTGGCCTCTTTAGTTGCTTTTTGTGCATGTGAAACATTCGCTTATTAAGAAACGGTGAAAAAATCAGAGTAAGGTATTCTAAATACACTTTACATCTTGTGTGCTAAAGCATAATATTATAGCTGTGATGAGGACTGTGACCACAGCATACAGCCCATGGCCAAGACAGGGCACATGTGAAGCAGCTGTGAAGCTGCTGTCCTTCACAGGAATTCAGAATAACCATGAATGCTGGAAGGGAACTCAGCTCACATGACAGGACACAGCAGTTGGTACCAGGTTGATGTCCTCTGCTGTATACTTAGCAAAAAAGACAGATTGCTGGAGGACAYGTGTTCCCTTTCCTCTGCTGCATACCTAGCAAGAAAGATGGACCAATSAAGAAGGTATGAAACCTTTCTTTACTTAACACTGAGAAATATGGTTTCAGGAGTTCCTTCTCATCAAAGTTCTGCTTTTTAGGTAAGTAAGCACTCAGAGTAGGTCTTACAGGCAGCAGGATGGGATTCTGGGGTGAAAAACTTCTGTAAGAATAATAGGTCAAAAGTTCCTTCAGCAAAAGGAAATTAAAGGGCACCATCTCTTACCTCTTCCTTGTATCTCCCAAAATCTGAGATCAGATCTGGATCAGCAGAATTACTAATGAATAGGGCCTGGATAAGTACAGTTTAAAAATATGCCTTCATTCCTTACATCTCCCCCATTGCAGTCCCAGACAGGCAATGGCAAATTCAACAATTTAGAGTGTATGCTCCCTGTGACTGAGTCTCCGGAAGAGAGCAAAGAATGAAAAATAAATCGAATACTTGCTGATCCAGCTAATATGAAAGTCAAGGAAATTAGCAAAGCTCCTTGAGAAATGTCACAGCTTTCTATTATCTGAGGGAACCACTCTGTATTGGATTTGAAGGCTAGGAGTAAAAGGTTGCAAGACACCAAACTTCACTTAAAAAAAAAAATAAAATCACAGGTTATTTGAGCTACGTATTCATTAACAGGAGAATCTCTTCCTTTATACTTGATAGGTTGGGAAGTATTTTGTCAGTGGCAGCAAGAAAGTCTCAGRAAAGCTGAGGTTTTTTTATATAAGGTATAATCACTCACACAAAAATTCTGAAGGTAAGCAAGTGAAAAGTGATCATATTCATATGATTTCCAGTATGTTTGGGTTTGGCTAGAGAAAACAAATGAAAAAGCTTCCTAGAATAGTAAAGTGGATTTTATTATTCACAGAAAAAAAAGCGTAATAGACCAACATGCATAAGTCAAGAAGAAATAATGTAAAGATAACACATCGGTACTTCCTGTTCCAATCAGAAGAAAATTGGAACATACAGTTCATAGYTTATTTTAATTGTTAGGCAGTCATTTCACTTGGTTAAGTCTGACGGTCTAAGATACTACTCAGCCAATATTCTCATTAAGAAAAATAACAGCATTGCCACTGTTATTACTACCTTCTCCTACTGTAAAGTATTATTGTGTGTATTAAAATCACAGAGAATCTTTGATGTCTGGTTCAGATTTCAGCTAAATACTCAGTTTGTCAATCCATATGCCTACAAATTTATTAACTATTCCTAGTAGTAGTTCAATGTTTCAGGGTGAATAAGTACTATGGTCAGTTTTTAAGAGTGACAGGGTAAATAAAGTTCACCCATCTTGATCATACSTGATTCATCAGCTGGATTAATTTTTCTTTTACATATATATCTGACTATTTATAATTCTACTTAAAAATAATATGCAGTCCTGATCACCAGGTGTGTATTGCTTCCTAAAATTAGTCTACATTCTCACTAATGTCCATCAACAGTTTTAAAGAATTAAATGAAGTATRCCCTAAACTCCCTTAATGGCACTTGTGAGCAACAGTGTTTGTGAAGCAATGAAAGTGCAGAACATATCTTCAAATGTAAACAATTGCCATGCATTTATTTCTTTTCTTTATAGTTGTGTTGACTTTGGATGTAAGAATAAACTTTGCTTTCAGTGGAGTCCCACAGGCATGATTATTACAGGATTTACTGCCTCATATGAATCACTGAAACAGCACTTAAGAAGGAAGCCTGAAATGAAGATTGTAGTATAAATAATATAACCGCTGGATATTCAATCACAATTGAGGATTTTGAGGAGTTGTGTGTTTTGTTGTTTGAGTTTTTCATTTTTTGTTTGCTTGGGGTTTTTTTAACCTCAAGAAATGTAAATAAACAACTGACATTATCATCAGAAAATAAAACTCTCTACAATTAGAGTTTAAAGCAGCACAACCCAGGAATCAAATCATTATTTTTCATAATCCTAGGGCAATCCTAGGGCAGACTGATCAATTGAATTTGGTCTTTCAGCATGGATTTGACTGAAATCTTCAACTGAAACCTGCACCTAAGATTTGCTTGATCTGAAATCTGATTTGTGGGTAGTAAGAAAGTCAGTCATAAAACAATAACTTTTTTGGAATGAAGTTTCAGAAGGAAATTATAAATGCAAGTCATGGAAAAGGAGTCACCAGACGGAAGAAAGTGGGGAAAACCCCACAAAATCCAAAAGACGACGCATTTACATTTTTCAACGCTCAATTTCAGAGTGTACTTAAGCTTCAGATTGGATACTGATATTAATCGGAAAGTTCTTTGATGGACTGAATTACAGACTCAGTCCATTTGCCCCCCCACCCCCAAATCCTAGCACGAACTACAGGAAAGATACCATAGAATAGATTTGTCCTTCAATTAATGTATATTCATTATTTGCTGAAGTCAAGCTATATTCTCAAGATCAGATGCAGCTGAAACACAAGGACAGTTTCACTAGTGAAATGCATTTTATGCTATAACAGATTTCAGTAGCATTAGGAAGAGTTTATGAATTCTTTGTTTTTACCCTTTTCAGTGAGATCATTTGTCGTGTAAACTACTACAGAATATGAATCATACTGACCGAATAAGGCAAGTCATTTATTTCCATTTCTGCTGATATGTGTTGTTAGCCATTCATTAGCATATCATTTAATTATGCTGTGATCTGCTGACATGATGGGAAGGTCTGTGCTGTTTCTGTGGGCCAACTATTCCCTGTGTTGGAGATTACTTTCAGTAATTCTTTTTTGCTTTATTTTTATTCTTGAAACTTGCCACTTCAGCTATTTGGTGTAAGCAAGCACAGAGGGAGATTACTGTTTGTTTTTGAAGTCCACAGCACATTTACTTGCAAGATTAAGTACCTGATTACCCAATAAAAGTTAACATAAGATATTTTACTCTGCAAAGCCTTGTATTCTGGTACCTGACAGTAACGACTTCTTATATTTCCTTTATTTTTCAGATGACACACAATTCTAATGTTGGCAACATAATATATACCCAGTATTCTCTCAGATACAACATAAAAAAACATATTGAATATTAAAAAAGAAGCTTACCTGACCGTCCATCCCGTTGAAAATCCACATGGTACCATTCACCATCATTCACCTTCTTCTGCAAGGCTTTTATTTTTATAGTACCTGATCCCATGTCTAACAGCAGGTAGAGGTGGCCATCAAGCATCTCAATGGCAAAAAAGTCAACCTTCACCATCTGTGGATGTTTGGCATCTTTTTGGTGCCTTGGTTTTCCATGACTGAAAAGAATCAGGCCATTTGGCTCAGTTGTACGAAAGTCAAATGATATTGAGCCTGTTTTCTTGGCATTCCACTTTGGCAAAGAGATAAAAGACTCTGGTGTTTCAAATGTGATTGGATCTAAGGTTGCAACATTCTCACATTTAAATGCTACAACCCCATGAATCTTCATTTTAGGATCTCCTTGCTTGGCAAGTCGAGATAACTCCAACCTGACATCGTTATTTTTATATACAACCTGCAAGCAAAACAGAGAAGTTACTAAGAGGAACTTGACCATTTTAACCAAACAGATATAATCCTGAATAGGCATATTATTTAAAGGATAATAATGATGGTACGTGAATATGATAACTTACATAGACAAAATTAAATAACTATTTTCATTGACTAATGATTTAATAATAGTTTTCATTAAACCAAACAAAGTTGCTCTAAAAATACCCCTAGAGTTAATTCAAACAATCTGAATGAATCTGCACATAATTTATACTATCAGTCACAAATTAGCTTGCATGGCCTTGATTGCTTAAAAGCCCTGTTTGCACAGCCATTCTGCTACGTTAGAGAAGTATTAGATTCCTTCTTCCTCTAAAGCCTTTCTCACTGTCTTAACTCTTCTGTTCATGTACAGAAAACGTACCAAGGTCAGATACTTTATAATTTAACATCTTTTCAGTTTGTCCTTGGGGCTGAGGAATAGTAGCATCATGGTATTCATGAAGCTATAAAATAAGGAAACTAGTATCACAGAGATCAAAACAGACAAAAACAGGACAATCTTTGAGCCAGGTCAATTTGACAAAAAATAAAACCACTTACAGATTTACCCTGACTGAAGATTTTTCTCATAAAAATGGAAGACAATATTAGTTTTAAATCCAATTGACTGCCACAGGAAATACTCTTGGTTGAAATCACATATTTACTCTGGCCAGAGAAGCCTGTCATGATATAACCATTTCCCAGGGTTCTAGTCTTTATTAGTATATTCTGAAATTGCTGCTATTTCTGTGTTGTCCAGGATACAAGGAATGCTTAAATGAAGCTCCCCAATAGCAAAAGAGTGCACAAGTATTTTGACAATATTTTTAATTATTCAATAAATGATATACTCAAGCTAAAATACCACTGAAGGGCTGAATATGAATGCATGGTGACAGACACTAAAACCTTCTCTGTTTCTAAGATTAAGCCTAAATTARAAAGCAATTCGGAGCAAAAGCAACAGCTCAGCAGATCAAAGCACTTTGTGCTGAGGCTTATTCACCTACAGATTCTATACCATTCAGGACTGGATCACGTCTGGCCCTGATCCAGCGTCCCAACTATACAATGTAGTCTGAAGCTGCTCAGGGGACCAATCACTGGTTTAGACCTTACATCCTTACTAGAGGTGGGAAAGTGCTTAATGAATACTTAGGGTAGAGCTTCTGGATTAGTTTCCTCTGAAGCCTATTTTGAACTCAGATGAAACCCACTCTGCAAACTGAACTGACACACCGGAAGTGGAAGATACGGGGGATGCACTGCAGAACTGTGCTACCGTTAGGAATCAAAATACTRGCATACACAGAATGTAAAATGGCATACCCCACAAGTGATAGGTGCTATTGAAAAATGGTGTTTAAAGATAACAGAACACTAAAGAGATGACTGATAGATTGACAATATTTTACTGTAAGAATTGTGTTTTTTCAAATTATATCATTATCCACCCAGCAAATTTCATCATAAGCCATGGCAGAATTATTCTACTACATTAAAAATGTGTCATAAAAGCTAATACAAAAAAACCCCTATTTCTCCATTTTATTTCAGGGTTCAGTAAAAATACTGCTGTTCCCACTGGAGCTGTGTCTCCAAAGACAACAAATAAACCTCAGTGTGGATTCCTGACAGCAGAAATGATACTCTGCACAGAGAGGCAGATAACATGTGTTGCCTTCTTTMAGTGAAGACATCAGAAGTGACTAGAATTGGMCTAACTTGTAGTCTTAGAGAATAAGGATCCATATTTGCATTTATCTCTGTAACACCTCAGAGATCACAGATTATGCAAAGGAATTTAGAAGACTACTGGAGAATAAGCACATGAAAGTGATCTCCCATTGGGATGACTTTCTGTCTTTAGAGTGAAGAAAGCCAAAAGGCAGAAGAATGCAACAAGAAGCAGTAGCCTGGCAGGCAATATTACTTAGAGATATCTGGTCTTATGAAACATTGGCCACTTTCTATGGCAACAGGGATTTTGGATAGCTTCCACCTCATTTGAAGGAGTTACAGGGGGCAACCTTTCTAGAATAGACTGAAAAGCATGAAACAGAGACTAGAGGATATGGTAAGAAGGAGGAACAAATGGTCTTTAATTAGAATTAAATCATGCTGTTGACAATGAAAGTAATTAAGGCACCAAAGAACACAAGGAGAAAATATTCTTTAATTGCCTACTAAACAAAGGTAGATACCAGGACAATACAAATAAATGTACAAAGAGAATTTCTTTTTTATGGACAAATTCAAATTGTCTGATATTAATGAAAGTTGGCTGATTGAATAATAAAATCAGTAGTTAATAGCTATGTTAGAAAAACTGAGCAGACAAAAGGAGAGCTAAGCTTTCCATGATGTCTAAAATGGCTCGMTAGGCTTTGAAGTCATTTGCCAACTCAGAAACAATAATTTTTAATAAATATCGTTCAAGGACCTGATGCACAAACTGCAAACAGGAACACTGGCAATAGTTTTCTCAATAACTTGTCACCAGCTCTTTAAGTAGCTTAATATATAACATACAAGGGAAAAATTGCTAGAGCACTTTAGTAAGACTGGCAAATATTGGGAATTTTCTTCTACGAATATTAAAACACTCTTGGAATCCCTAAATATTGCATATGACAATTTCTTACTTCCATATTACACAATTAAAYCTTCGAAGTTACTGAGATGTGAATGATTGCATCTTATTACATTCATTTGTGGAAACAGAATAAAGTCTACTTCTATGTTTTAGAGTGTTTATGTTCTAAGTTTTAGGATGTTTATATTCTTTTAATCTTATTAAATTGAAAATTTGGAACTGAGTTATCATGGATAATTAGTATTAAAACAGGAATATATGAACTATAACTGAAAACCATAATCGAACTGTAAACTATTAACTGAACGCAGCTGGCATATGGAAGCCTATTTCCTGGTGTTATGTTGAGATTCTTACCCCTCTCCCCATCTCCCTGCCCATGAAAGATGTACTCAGCCATCAGTGAAGCACAGCAAAAAGGAAAAAAGCAGTATGTTCACAAAAAGAAGTAGTCATTAAATTTCAGGAAAAGAACTGAACAGTAAGGAATAATTCTGAGACTAATATCTGCTTTATAACTCATGGAGATATATGCTTCAGAATCTATAGCCTCTAGAGTACAAATAAATTCAATTTGTAAATTTACTTATTCATTATTTTCCAAAGATTCGGGGTTTTTTTTGTTTGTTTGTTTGTTGTTTTTTTGTTTGTTTTTTTTTTTTTTTTTTACTTCTGGGTACATAAAGACAAACATGCTTTTTATAGGGCTTATATTATCCACTGCTATTTCCACCTAAAATACCCTACATATTGTTCTTTACTGTTAACTTAATACATTTTCCCTCAAATAGAGACACGGATCCACAGTTAGTGAGTGAAAGTAACTTGCAATGGAGAAATATTTGAGTCACATTCACCTTTACTCCTACACAACCTACCAGCCGGTATCCTTGCACTGCTATGTGCTTTCCTAGCACATCTATTGGACTGGCCCTGGTAATAGATTGCTTGCTCTCTCACTCACTCTCATGCCTGAGCAACAACAATATAGTTTTCCTGCGCCTGAAACTGCCACCCCTCAGGGAATTATATCGTGCTATTAAGAGCACCTTGAATTAGTCTTCCATTCACTGTATTCTTTCCTCTTAATATTAAGTAAGGTTCAAGACCTCGGTCTTTAAAATATCTAATTACCTCATTCTTGGAAACTGCAAAAGGTCACCTAAACTCCCAAGAAAAAAGGAGCAGTTAGCAATTCCCAACATAACTTGCAACAGAGCTATTCAAAGCAAGGAATAAATTTGTTTTCCAGGAAAGAAAGGGCAGACCTACATATCATTCTACAATCAAGATATGAGCTCCCTTTGCTACYATCTAGGCCAACCACATGCCAGGTAACTTATAATATCACAGTGCTGAGTCTTAACAAATAAGTCCAGCTAAGAGAAAGCAAATATTAACTTAAGCTCAGCACTCTCTTTAACATGGTCTGTGGTCGTCTTGGAGCACAAGCAAAATTAACTCATGCTTCCCAAAGTTATATCACATATATAATTTATTGCAAGCCATGGTCCTAGCATGCAATGAACTCTAGAAATGTATTAAGAATTCACTACAGATCTTGCCAGTCATCATGGCAGGTGCCTTCAACAACAAAAAATGTAGTAGAGCAGCCAATGAAAATACATTAATAAATTGGCAATGTATAAATGTATGAATGAATTTGAGAAAAGGTGAAGGCAAAGAATTTACTGTTGATATTAGAGATGTACCCTAAATAGACAACAGTTCAAATATCAAAATAAAAAGTCAATATAATAAAAACATTAATATCAGCAAAACCCTACCAGTTCTTTCTATTGAYCCTATCCCATGAAATTTAAAACTATGAAAGATGTAAAAGAATCCAGTTTTCAACACCATTTTCAATTCAAAGTGCAGCCCTTTCCACATTAAAGATTTCTTTCTGTATTTTGTACAACAAATACTATGAGTGAAGAAATGGCATTACTCTTAAATATTTCGGAATACTGACCAACTCTGCTGGCAATAGCCTTTCAGTCACTGTGATTAAAAGCCTTTAAATTACTATGAAGCATTTCTTTCAAATTACTTTATATTATTAAAACAAAACAATCCTTAAGGAGCCAATCACATCGCCTAATTTGCAGCATCTAGGTTTCCTTCAGAATCCAAGAGAAACCAGGGGTTCAGAGCACCTACATTATGATCTTGCTCTGAAGAGCTTGTCTATTTACTTAATAGGGAGGTGAGGAAAAAATACTTTTCTAAATGCAATTTGAATGAATGGATGAATCCAGCCTCTAAATCAGTTAAAAAAAAAAAAAGAATCACATAAATCCTTATGTTACCATAAAGCAATATTTTCATATTTTCATGAAACCTGGATCGCCTAGTGCAAACAATGGCCGTTAATTCTTTAAAATGGAGACTAGTATTATCCAAAATGGCTCAGGTAGGTGCTGCTAACCTACAATTCTATGCTGCATAGTGAAGTCAACGGGAGAATAACTTACTGATGTCAGAAACGGTAGCAATGGGACTTACAGTAAGTGAAGCCTGAGGCAATTTTATCAGCCTTTAACAGCCACTAGAATTTCCGTGCTCATTGAGAACTACCTGGTGCATACAGCATCACATTCCCCAGAAATCCAAATGCAAAACTGACCGTTGAGAGTTACCATGTATTTTTTTGGTATTTGCTGAATGGTTTTGAACTAATCCATGAAGGTCAGCTTCTCACAGGGGACATGTCATTTTGCTAATATGCCTCAATTCATTTCCAAGCTCCAAAATGAATATATCAAGGAACACAATAAACTACAGACTATTTATGCAAAACTTAAGGAGCCCCAGTTCAAATGTTTGCAAYGGGGTGTATTTCTGAACACAATGTGAAAGCACACAATATGAATGACAACAGCTATTCAAGGCTCTAGGATTACTCAACTTTATAAACTGGCTTTGTTTTCTGAACACAGAGAAGAGATTAACAGGTATAATGAAAGCTCCAAGGAAACAATTTATTCATCCTCAAATGAAATAGCTTTAATTTTCCTGGGGTGGGTACGTGTGTGTGTGTGTGGTGGTGGTAGTGTGGGGCATTTAGAAAGAGGTTTGTTTTGAGCACCAAAACAAAAACCGAGTGTCTATAGAGTCCTACTGAGTGGGAGGTAAGCCTCAGGACAACAGGACTGGGTTCCATGATATAGGTACATAAATACCTGGAGAAAACAACAGCATGTGCATTTTGCTGCATTATTTTATATCCATTAATATGGTCTGGGAAACTGCTCTGCAAGTTTCAGCTCAAAAAAAGCTTGACTTAATRGAGCTAGGGAAAAAAAACCCTGCATGTCTAAGCAACTACAGTGCCACAAACTCCATGGAATATACATCTGGGAGTCTCCCATTCACCTGCCTCTTCTTCCTGTCCACTCTGAGCATCCAAAACCATGGAGTAGAAACAGAGCACACACAACTCTCGATGCACTCCACTAAAATTGGACTTGGCTCTTTCATGGTGAGAGAAGAGGAAAGAAACCCACATGAAGGCTAATGATTGTCCAAGTCCAAAGGAGCACTGAACATTGCTTAAGTTATCCAATAGGAGAAAAAAGAATATTTAATGATTGGAAATGTAAAATGGCTGTATTAGGCCTGCCCCCTCTCAGGGCAGTGACTTTTGTAAAATATGAAACGGACTTTTTCAAGGCTAACACATTGTTCATATAGCATGATTGTATACTTTTGTTCTGCTGTCTATAGCTTTAGATATAACAAGTATATTTTAAAATCAGACATACTCTCCAAAGACTACTTTGTCCTACAAGGTAGAAAGAAAAGAATCATTAGAATAATTCTTGCTATTAGAAGACAGGATCAGTAATCCAGGAACTTGGGTTTAACCTGCACCTGAATGCCTCACAGAGAACTCAACTTCTCCTTGCTTCTCTGTAAAATGGACACACCATTTCCCCACAGGGTAGAAAACTTGCATGAAAACTGAAGTTTGCATTACCAGCATCGGGTCTAGTGGAGCTTTCGTCCAAAGTCAGTCATATTTACACACACACTTCCTTTAGGATGTCATTCCCCCTCCCATTTTCTTTTTAAGGAAGATAGCAGCCACTATGACAAAGAGTATGATATTCCGACTTTCTAGTATGCAACTACAGAGCACATTGGCCATTCAAATAGAAAAATAAAACGTACCCAATCTTGTCAAAAGCTACACTCAATAAAAGCTGGGCTTCAACAATACATGTCTCAAGGTAAATATAAAAGTGTAATACACTACGCCGTGATAATACACTTGGCTAGTGCTTTAATGCCACATTGAATGGCTAGCTAGAGACAATAAATTTGTGACGTTTATTGTTTCTGTAACTAAGCAACATGAACATTTTCTCATCTTTCTTAATATTACAGGATATATTGCGCATCAGACATGTTTAAAACTTCTGTTGACAGAAAAYAGATATACTTAATGCACACAAATATATGTTCTATTTAAATTGCTTATTATCATATTCCTGCAAATTCTAGGAAGGCAAATGAGTACCAAAAAGAAAAGGTAAAAAATTATCATAATTATATGGAATTCCGCTATGAACTCAATAGCACATTTGAAGGTCTCCTGTAGACTATCTGAAAACCATCACTGTCCCATCCCCAACGATGTTAAAGAATACAAAAAAACGGAACAACAAATAGCTCACAATTTGGTACAGGGAAGATATCTTAACTACTCTAAGGCAATAAAAAAAGTCAGTAATGGTTACACACAGTTGTAGAAACTAATCCAGTACTAACAGAATCAGAGTAAAAGCAATAGGTATATTATGAATGTTACAGGGCACTCTTTTGAGAAACTTTTTACGTGCTTTTCTTTAGATTCACTGTGCGGTACTGGGAAAGTCACCTCACTTTCATTCATCAGTCTCCTATTTGCAGAATTAATACAGTTGTGATAGCTGACCTTCTAGGCAAACTGGTCTCTTCTGCTGGAGTTTCAAATGCTGATCTCAGAACTGTTTGTTTGTTTCTTTTCTYTCCCACTTTGGCTGCCGGAATAGAGACATCTAAAGAGGATGCCAGAGAACGCCTTTTTATGTTTTGGGTTACTGGCATATTGTTTAACACATTATATTAGCAGAAGTTAGAAAAAAATCAACAATTTTTTCTAACAACCTTAATAATGGGATTGTTATGTTTTTCACCCTGCTGTGGACACAAGTCTTTTGAATATCTTTTTTACCCTCTTCAATAGACTATTTTGTTATTTTTTGTATGTCCTGCTGTAAGCTGCCAGACTGCTAAATGTTTCCGACTGTGGTTGCTATGTTTTCTGTTTTTAAGAAACAGGTTCAAGTTTCCCCCTGCCCTCCCCCCCCCCCTTTTTTTTTTAACTTCCCATGGCAAAGACTCATAGAAATTTCTTGGCAACATGTAAATTGCAGAACTTAGGAACAAGTTGGTTCCACAGAAGCTCAATCGGCTCCCAAGTAGGAATAAAGCCGTTACTAAGACATAAGTCACAAAACAAAACCAAGAGAAACAAGAATCTCCAAAAGGAAAACAAGATGTATTATTTGAGGCAAAAGCAGCTTTGCATTAATACATTATATAAAGTCTAAAGAAGAAAACAGATGATATGCTACCTCCAGTGACTGACTGGGAAAAGAAAGGTCTACAGAAGACTCAATTGTGCTGGATTTCAGCTTTTTCCTCCCCTTTCTTTCACAGTGCAGCAAGAGTTACCAAAGACTAATTCTGCTGAATAATGCCAGAAACATGCTATTTTTCCTTTTAACCCATTAGCCATTCCTGCCCAAGATCAAGCACAAGAACTCTCTAGGGACAGCAGGAAAGAGGCACTGTAAAGCAGAACACAGTAATTACCATTGTAGGGTCCAAGCCTTATTTCTTTAGCATAACATTCATTATATGTTAGATTTTTCCAACCTTTACCACTTAAAGCTTTAAATTCAAKGTCAGAAAATACAGAAAGAAATCACAGGAAAAGGCAAAAATAATGTAAATATAAAAACAAATGTTCTAAGGAACATCTCAACTAAARTGCATCTGAAAGCAACGTGGCAGATATACTTAAAAACTGAGCTACCTAGGGTAGGAGTCTTATGGGAAAAAAAAATGGAAGTGGTCACAAAAAGAGCAAAAGAATGAACCTCACATTAAACAGAAAAACTAAAATGTACCCAACACAGAATCCAAGTTTGGAARGTCAGTGATCTGAAGACAAATTAACAAAAACTTGCTAAAAAAAACCCCAACAATTACGAATACACATAACCCTGAATATCTGCAAATATTTGAACAAATCTTTTTTCCATATTAAACACATTTGCAAACATATATAAAAACAACTGTAGGCTCCAACTAAATGCAGAACATCAATTCTGCATATCTTTTAGTGAAATGAGAGGGGTTTATTCCACCCCTCACTAGCCCTCCTTCCTTCAGCCTCTCCCATCAGTATATTACTAGCTGCCAACTTACAGCTCTTAACTTTATTACTTCTCCAGAATAATAAATACCGAACTGGCTTWTTCTTCTTCTTCTCTCTCACTTGCGTAGGTTACTCTTGCATCTAGCTGAATAGCTAGCTCTTAGCTGTGGGTGTTTCTGTCTGCTTTCTGTTTTGGACTCATCTGCTCTGTTTCCTGATTCCTTGTTTGAATGAACCTTCTGTTCCACTGAGGGGAAAATAGCCCCCCAATCCTAGGCTGAAACGCCATGGCTATTGTATGAACTTATGGCCAGCCTCCATGTAGACAGCATCCTTCCCTTTCAGCTCTGTTAGCTGACTGTCTGTTCAGTGAAGCTGGCTACTTGTTGACAAGCTATAGAACTTTCCTTCTCCCATTCTGGGAGCTAGCACAGTACCCAGCTAGGTTAGCAGCACTCTGACTTCGGTTTGTGATATTAATATAGCAACAGTTTATGCAGTTGTTGGCTAAATTCTGCCTTATCATGATAGATGAATAGTTTAAAAAAAAAAATCAAATTCCCACCCACTAACTACACTGACTAACTTCCCTTTCACTTGCAGAGTGACTGACACATTCCTGGAAGTCATCCAGGAAAATTCTTCCCTACCTTCATCTGCAATTTTTTATTAATCCATATAATCCTTTTAACGTATCCTTTTTGCTTTCCAATACTGCAACTTCAGTAAATCTTCACATCAGTATTTTGAAACAGTCTTTGCCTTCTCAGATACCTGTGGCAATTAGAAGCTAAGTTTTCTRTAGTACTTTTGCATGCAAAGTTATTACTATAATTCCAACACAAGGAACATGGTATCAAGCTGCCACATGTTTTTCAGAGGCAGCCTTTCCTTCACCATTTTTCAGTGATACAGAGAGGTACACCTCAAGGCTGCTGGGCAGCGTGTTCCTTTGCACTCCATTCTGTGCTTACATTCCTTTTATAAACAACATGTATTTCCTGAAACAACAGATAAAAAAACCAGTACTTGCACAGAGAAGTAAGAGGAAAAGCAGGGCTTTTCCACCTCAAACACTGATCTGTGTAGTGTACACCAAGTATGGCTAAAAGCAATTTATAAATTTTCAATAAAAGGATTAATTTAATTCATGGGATATTTCTAAGGCATCTCTTTTATATTTATGGCATCTTCAACCACAGCCTACCTTTGGGCCATCTTTATGTTAACAAATTTTACCGAGGTTAAAGCTGTCCTCCAAAATAAACTTGCTGAACTAATCCAAATTAGTTATCATCATTATAACATCAAGGAACAAGGATGTATTACTTGGTTTTCAAGATGTGGCATCTCATTGTAGTGAGAGAAAAAAGCAGAGCATGCATACTTAAGTATGGTGTTTAAAGGGTYTGATTTTGCTGGATGACCTCCAAGCCGAGGTGTCAGCTAAAGGAATGTCACATAATAAAATCCCCTTTTGGTTCTATACTGAGTAAGAGGTCCTCAGCCTCAAGCAAAATCAATTCTTTTGACAGATAATCAGTAAAAACATACAATACTACAAATAACTTTGTCTAATAACATTCCAGAAGAGCWGCTTGCCATATAAAATGAACTAACAAGTACCTTTGCACAGGCTATTACTGGTTATTGTAATCTAATATATATGCAAACTTTTAAAAGTGTACTGTTCTGCAAATATTATAGGTTTCCTGAAATATTTTTGCTTACATAAGTGTCTGTCACAATAAACACACCTCTCAGTGTTTATTTGGAAAATAGTTATGAAGAGGACTAATTCTTAGTAAAGGGCAGACAGCACAATTAAGCATTTCTCACTTCMCCATGTCATTGCATACATCAATTGAATGTTTCGGCAATGTTCTGACATTTGTTTTCACCTTTAAATAAATAAAAAAGCCAAAACATTTATGTATTTCAAATAAACACTTCAACTTGAAGCTACCTTCTATATCAAGCATATTTTGAAATGTTTTGAAATATCACTTCAGAAAAGTGGGGGGGAAATAGSCTTTTCCTCAGGCAAAAGTGTCAGGCAAAAATGATTTTCTGACTATTTTCACTTAAATACTTCATTGGGACTACATATAGGACATGCGCTGAATTATGCATAAATAAATAATCATAAAGGGTATACAGAAAGCCTAAAGAAAGAATTTAGGCAGCCACATCTATATTACTAACTATTGCTTGTGTTCATCCTGGTACAACTCCATTCAAAAAAACAATACAAGACTATGCAAATAGTTGTAGCACGCATTTTCTTTGGAAATGTTTGCCAAAATTATTTTCAAGATTCTGCTCTCTGTAGTGGGGCCTTAGTCCCACTGAAGCCACTATTCTCTGTTTAAACACTGTGGGAAAGCCTACTATATAAAGGCTGATTCAGAATTAAGTAGAAGCTACTGATGATGTCTAATAAAAATTTCAATTCATTAGAAGATAACAGTTATGAAGGTAAAACTCAGTTTGGTGTGGGCCTCATGATTACTGTAGCCCACAAAGAAGGAAAGCATTTGCCTTTCTGCAGAAAATGAATTCAGAATAGTCTCATTCGGACTAAAAAGCATATTTGAAGACAATATTTAGTAAGCAGAAAAAAATACTGTGAAAATAATACCTATATAAGGTATTAGTCTTAATATATACCAATAAATAATGCCAGGGCATGAGACAAAATCCTACAGTGTGTACCCATGTGATGTCACCAGAAAGCAAAAGGGCACACCCTCCCCGCTTGGACTAGTGCCAGACCCAAGGCATAACCCAGTCTTTTCTTTGGAACTGTTTGGCTTTCAAACAGGTGGTTCATGAAGATGAAAGATACCATGAGGCTAACAGGAGGCACACTGCTTTCAGGAACTGTAACATTAATAATTCGCTCTTGCAAAACCTGACCTGCTCATGCTATTTCCATTTATATTCACTCTCTTTCTGTAAAGGGGTCTTTCTGTGTTACCAGGTGGACATCCACCACCGATAAACGAGGGAAGCGGCTGCATTACAAAATATGAACACACACACCCCCCTTCCCGGCATCTCCTGAGAGCTTCAGCTTAAAAAGAAAAGGAGAATTTTCAAAACATGAGCTCTGKTTTTTTGTGCCACTTTGTTTTTAGAACCTTTCAGGGCTGTCACCTGTACATACAAGTGACAGATTTAGTTCTCAAGCAAAAAAATGGGGAGAGGGTTCAAAGAGTACATGTGGATGTTCAGTGTGCACAAACATCCGTACAAGACCTTGACCCAACATTCAAGTATTGTTTTGAAAATATGGCTAACTAGAATCCAGCCAGATTTATATAAGATAAAGTCATGACTGAAAGGATGCACACAACCATACTATATACTTTTTTTAATTCTCAGGAAAAAAAATAAAATTTAAAAGAAATTCTGTATTAATCAGGTTAAAATTGTTTCCAAATTGAACTATAAGAAAATTGTTTGAAAAGCTGTTCCCTTCCTTTATAGCGAATTGTTTAATTTTTCATTCAAACCTTAAGCTTTCTTTCAAACAGTGAAAGAATATTTCAAAACAAATCTGTACGAATTAAGATGACGAGGGTTCTACATTGAAAATTTTAAAGTCTTCTCTTCCTCCTGAAGTTCATCTTGACACAAACAATGTGGCTGACCTTAGAAAAAGCAAAAGGAATAACCATTTASCTGTTGAAGGATATTCCATCTTTGACCTCTCAGCACGGTCCCCTAGCTGAGTATGGCAATATGCTTTCAAAAGACAAGCTTGGAAACTAAAATTCTTAGCCACCCTGGATATTAATAATCATTGACTCAACAGATACAGTGGTTTCATGGAACAATTTTTGCTTTAAGTCAAGCTATTTCTAAATCTGTCTCACAGAAATGATGAGCTTGACTTTTATGCTTCCTAACAACTTCCTCTAAGCTTATAAGAAAAGAGAGGATGGCATACTGATTAATGTGATTTATTTAAACTTGGAGTATCTTTTCTTAACCTTTACTTAGCTTAAGTTTGCCATTTACTTCATATTGACTAAGAGATTGCAAAACATTATCTTTTTCAACTACATAACTGACATCATTAATTACATCATAGGTTACTACCACTAAACTAGGACCAATTTACATATGTTTTTTTTTTTTGGGGGGGTGGGTGTGGGGTGTGTGTGTGTCAGGGAAAAGAGACCAAAAATGTGCTCCTGCTCATCTCTGCTATAGTTTTTTAGTTGAAATAACACTGCCCAGAAGTTTTCTTACCAGTTTCAGTATATCAGCATTTCAATTCTTGAAATTGATAAGAATAGAACCCCCAAACACAGATACAACAGCAGTATTTCTACAAACACTTAAGGTGTCAGATGTGCTAATCATTTTGTTTACATGTTCACAGGTGAGCCAAAATACTTAGGCTTTTACCCACATAAGTTACCTCACTGAATTTTCAATTTCCTTTATAGCTCTTTGCACTCTTCATAGGCATAACTGTATTATTTGCAACTTTGAAGATATCTGAGTTGTACACCTAACTAAAAAAAAAAATAACAAATTTGTACAGGCTACAATTCTTATAACCAACAGAGGTCTCAGTTGATATCAGCATTTTTTTTTTAGACTGCATAAGTATCTAGAACTGCAAATAGCTGAAAAACTGACTATGGAGTTTTAAAAATGAAAGCGTATGCCCATTTGAGCATACTAGAACACTAAGATATTTATATAGTTTACTCAGCAACTGTTGTTTTTTTTTTAATATCCATTTTGATAGTTTCCCAATGTTAGAAGTATACTAAACATTTTTTATGAAAAATGGGGAAAATATCAATCTAACCTTCACCTAATCATATTGAAACAATTGTGAAAAAGTCAAAGAATAGCTGTATTTTTTAGTCTGACAATTGGATGATACCAGGATTGGCTTAAAAAGGACATCCAGGGTTTTTATACTTCTACAAATCATCTTTGTTAAAATGCTTTAAAGCATATATTTAATCATTACCATTTGAAAAGTAAAGTAGTAATTCTTGTCTCATTATTCCTTTCAAGTTGTCCAGTTAAAACTTAGAAAATATGCACCATCCAGATGGCAAATAAGCATCTCAGTCCTCAGTAGCTCTTAMGCATGTGAAATTGCCTGGAATCAGTCTTGGAAAGAGAACAGTTTTTGGGGATTTTTTTTGTTTGTTTTTTTCTTATACAACTGTATTAATTTTATAACACACTGTATTTTAAGTAACTGGATGTTATCATTATTGTCTTAAACCTGTCTAAATTAAAAGAGAATTGTAGAATGCCATTTCCTAAATATTGTTTCAATGTTATGTTTTTAAAGTCTAATATTTCAGACATATTTATAACATACTACTATATTTTAGACATATTTATAACATACTACTTTCTGAAAGAAATATTATAAGTACTGTTTAATTTTCTTTGTGGTTTTTTTGGGGGGAAGGGGACAAATACCCCTCAATTCTTCATTTTCACTTCTCTCTCTCTCTCTTCTTTTTTTTTTTTTTTTACACTAACAATTACATGCAAAGCAGTGTGCGCATTCCGCTTTAAAATACTATCCTGCAAGCAACCACCGGTATTACATTCCTCCCAAAACATTAAGCAGAAAAAAATCCATTTACTTCCAAGTATTAGAATTCTGAGAAAAGAAAAAAAATCACAGCTGCTAGAACAAATCACCTGTAGTAATAATCACAATTATAGTTAATCTATCTGTTTTCTACTGAACAAATGAAAATAGCACACTTCAGCTGCTTTTAACACATTCAGCTGCTCTGGATCAGATTAGATCCAGAAAAAGGTAGGACAGCACAACAACGCTAATTGTTAAGTGACATGCACACACAAATACACAAGTAATTTTACTCCTGTGAGCCATCTCCCATCTTGGAAGGTTTTTGTTTGTTTTTATAATATATTCAGAATATTCAATATATTCAGAATAAAGGATTCACTTGAATACATTCCTTAATTCTTCAGGGACAAAGTATATGCTGGTTTACAGGTTTTCAAGGATTGTCCAAATAAAACTAATAAAGACTTTATCATAACAGTTATATCAAAAATTTTTCAACTACTGATATGGAAACAGGCTATAAAGTCTGGGCAAATCTGACTGCTTCATACTCCATAYATGGACAAGAGCATCCTTCAAACAGACAACTTTGTTATGAAATTCAATGCAAAGTTTACAACTAGCATGATTCAGTGCTATTTTACAGTAATGAAGAGTTTTCTCATCAACTCAGTGAAGTTTGTGTGTGTCCCTAAAAGCAAACAGAGTCTCAACTGAAAAAGCACAGAACAGATCACTCCTGCTAACTCCTGGAGTTTTTACAGAAACTKAAGTATCACACTAACAGCAGTAAGTGAGTATATCTTGTAAGCAAAGGTTGTAAGGACCTAGAAGTTGACATCTAGGTGTTCATACGGGCCAATTTTACCAATTTTGGACTCTGATGATGCATTACAGTAATATGTTCTCGCAGAACTTTCTGTTGTTATCTGTTAGTGTCACACATCACCAAATAGCTGTCGATAATATGATGTATTACTAGTTAATGTGGAAGAGGTGCCAGGGTTATAGTCCAAATACTTACTACAGTTTTGTATTAAATTATCCTAAAAATATTAATATTTCCAGTAAGGGAAAGAGAATCTTGACTAAAGAAATGAAGACTATAGACAGCAAACATCTAAATACATATGAACATTGCTCTCAACCAAGGTTTGCAGCCTTACAATGTCCAGGACAATGACATTTTGAGAATTTCTGTTCTATGATTCTGAAGGAACAAGACTCATCAACATCTTCCTGCCAGGTTCYGGCTACTTTTGTCAGTTTATTGGCTGGCTCTTGAAATCCAATCTGCATTTTAACATCTTTTTAATTTGCCTTATCTCATACAGAGCAAAATATTTAATTTTTTCAAAATATAGTGATTGATGAAAAATACAGTAGTAATATTTTCTTTTCAAACATTTTCTTGGAACAGTTTTTCCTATATCTTGCATATTTCCATTTTAATCCTGATGTTGCTGAGTTGTGCTGAATATTTAATTTATGCTAACCTGTCACTTATTTTTTTTCCCCCATCTATAGAAGTATGAATATTTATGAACACAGCAGTGGCTGACCTGCACCTTGTATCATCTGAAAAACATATGCACACTGGGCACATAGGATGAGAAGGGAGGAAGACTAGAATTTGTTTTTCCATCTTTTGAACACAAGTTAAGCACTGTCCATAAGAATTGCCTGAATGAAAAGGAACATGCTGTTCCTTATGGTAATTATTTTAAACATCCCGTCTAGAGGCTCAGGAAACTCTCAGTCATTTCCAAGCTCTGGCAATTCTGCACGGGSACAGTAAAAAGAAGGGGGAGAAGGACACGGAAACAAATAGGCACACAGTGATTGATCAATGGTGTTGCTCAAGTCCACATCAAAGGACCAAAACATCTCCATGAGTACTTTTGGTTTCTTCCTCTTAGGTATTTCTTGAAAGTGGAAAGGAGTAATATATAATCGATAATTCAATACACATCACTTCCAGCCTCCACAACAGGATACCTACATCAGAACTTTATAAACWCTGAGGGCTATTCAGTATGAAATAGGTGTCCTTCCTGCTGGTGTTTCAAAAGGTAAATATTCAGAACGTCCTATGCTCTAGAAAGGAATTAATTCTTGAAAAACTCCCCAGCCTCCTTCGATTGGTTCCAGCTTGTGCCTATGCAAAGCATACACAAGTCCTTGAAGAAATACTGTTAGTATCGGGGAGAGAAAGTGCTTTTTGTGACGGTCAGGTCCTTTAAGAAAGTATACTCCTAAAACCTTCTGTGTTCATTGTAAGTTGTACATTAAGTCAATATCAGTACCCAGAACACCTACAAATCTTAGAACATAGGAAGAAACAGACTAGGAATAAAGGACAAAATCCAGGTCACAGTGAAATCACCAGGTCTGTAAACTTCCAGAATTCCTTCCCCAAACACTCCCCTTGCCAGAACACAAACATCCTACATCTTTCACACTCCCCTATTTCCTCCTCTTCTTTAAAATAGTCTATTTCACAAAAGTGTAATGAATAATGTATATGAAATACTGTTACGGGATATTGATTTACTAAGTTTGTGATGAACATAAACTCACTGTGATCCACTGAGTAGGATACGTGGGAAATGTTACAGAACTTCTTTCAATGAGCAAAAAATCTGTAACACATCTCTAAATGATTCACAGAAATGACTTGTAGCAAATCTATTAAGTCCTCTAGCACAGCTCTCCAAGAACAGCATGTTCCCCACAGAATAGCTTTTGCTTCTTTATACAATCTACTCTGAAATATCTCAGTGAAAACTGAGATAGGGCTTTTACCAATACCTTTGGGAAAGTGCTCCACTRCATAATCTATTCTCACTGTCAATCATTTTTCCTAATACTCAGCCAATCTGAATTTTCACTTTAGTAATCCCACTGCATTACTTCCCTTGCGCTTCTGTACTTTAGCATTTATACTCTTCAAATATTTATAGTTATTGTTAAGGAAAAAACCAGACGTTTTCCCTCAGCATATCAGTTTCTGTGCTTGAATGCTGTCAGTCTCCTTGCAGTGCTGTATTTCTTTGCACATTCCAAATAACTTTCAGAGAAATTAATATTTGTTGTTGCTGGAAAAAATAGCCCATAGAGAAAACTCCTTTCCCCCTCACACACTTTCCTATGAACAACACCCCCTCTTTTTTTTTTTTTAACTGCTGTTACATTATCAAAAAGTGTTTATGGAACTGATTTTTCCAATTAAGGAAAGCAAACAATCACCAGCTAGATATTTTACAGGGAAAAAAATCCTTATACATAATCATTTTGGATACCTGGTCTTAACCACAAATGATTAACAAACACACTGTATAACAAAACACAATGTATAATGAAAATATCTTGGAGGTCAGGTATGCTTTGGTGTTCTTTCCATTCTGATTTCAAATGCTTCAGAACAGATACCTTAAAAAGGAAAATAATCTTTCTTTCCCTCTCTCGCCTTTCCTYATTATTGCCTCTTAACTTCATTAGAGGCCCAAACTCCGAAAAATATATCCTGCACCTTTCACACTTCAGAGATCATTGTCTACCATGATACAGTTACTTCACAACACCAATTTAAATTCCTTTATGACAAGCAACATTTTCTCTTCTCCTAGACTTTCTCTAATTTGCTTTTCATAGAAACATAGAATAGTCCAGATTGGAAGGGACCTCAGAAGATCTAACCTTTCATGGGAAAGTGAGCCTAGGTGAGATTATCTAGCACCCTGTCCAATCGCATCTTGAAAACCTCCAGCAATGGGGACTCCATCATGTCCCTGTAGAGGTTGTTCTAGTGGTTGATTGTTCTCATTGTACAAAATTTCTTCCTTATATCAAAATAAAACCTCTCCTGGTACAACTTGCACCCATTGCCCCTTGTCTTCTCCATGTTGTTCCTTGTGAAGAAAGAGCCTCTGTCCTCTTTGTAGCTGCCCTTTAAGTACTGGAATACTGTGATGAGGTCCCCCCAAGCATTTTCTTCTCCAGGGAGAAAAGATGCTGCACTCCTTCAGTCTTTCCTCATAAGGCAAATCCTCCAGCCCTTTTGATCATCTTTGTGGCCCTCCTTTGGACCCTCTCCAGTCTTTTCACATCTTTTTTGAATTTTGCGGACAAGAACTGGGCACAGTACTCCAGGTGTGCCTGACCAGTGCTGAGTAGAGCAGGATGATCACTATCTCTGCTAGTAATACCCTTCTGGATGCAGCCCAGGATCCGATTTGCCTTTACTGCTGCAGCAGCGCACTACTGACTCATGTTCAGATCATTGTCTATCAGGACCCTCATGTCCCTTTCAGCCAGGCAGCTCCTCAGCCACGCAGAGGAGCCTGTACTGGGCTCTTYGATTATGTCATCCCAGGTACAGGACTCCACACTTGTCTTTGTTAAACTTCATACTGTCTTGCTAGCCCACTCTTCCACCCTGTCCAAGTCTCTCTGTAAGATGGCTCTCCTTTCTGACRTGTCCACATCACTACCCAGTTCAGTGTCATTAGCAAACTTAGTAAGGGTGCTTTCAATCCCATCATCTAGATCATTTATGAAGATGTTGAACAGCATGGGGCCCAGTGTCGATCCCTGGGGGACCCCACTTGTGACAGACTGCCAGCCTGAGTAAAACCCATTGATTATCACGCCCTGAGTGCAACCTGTTAGCCAATTTCCTCCCCATCCCACAGATCACCCATCCAATCTGTCTTGCCAGTTTGTCTAGGAGAAGGCTATGGGAAACAGTGTCTAAGGCTTTGCTGAAGTTCAGGTAAACAATATCCACTGTTTTGTTGCAGAAGGCGATCAGGTTAGTCAGTTCCTAGGGTTTTGCTTAATTTTATTTTTCATCTGCTTTCTGCACACTCCTATCGACTTCATTCAGGTTAATATTTCTTTATATAAACTTCTGAAGCATTTGGTAATCATCCCTGTAAAAACTGTTGTGAAGACTACACATTTGTGTGCCTCCCCCATTCATCACTGTTGTGTTTGGTTTCATGCTTCAAGTACCTATACCCAGAGTCAGTTGACCCGTGTTTTAACTTTGAGTTTCCCCATCAAAGCTGCTTTAAATATTGATCTTTCATATAATGTCCCTTCAGGATGACTGAGGTATTCCAAAGGTTCATTTATTTCTAACCCAAACTCTGCTTTCTAAAACCTGCAGAAAAAAACCACACTGTGCTCTTCATCATTCTAGCTAAGTACACTGATGTTCCTTCTGGATTTTAACACTATTTTTTCACTGTACTTTACTCCCTGTATTAATTTTCTGTTCATCCTGAAACTCATAGCTTTAAATTCATCAGTAAATTGCATTCCTTACTAACATGAACCCACTTTTTGGTAACTAATGATATAGTTCTCCAATTTTCCCCACTTTCACTCACTTCCTTTCATGTCAGCAAGAAATGGACTCAGGATGTCTCTTTCAGGATGCTCTGCTCTCCATTTAGTGAATCTGACTTCTCTGTAATTTATAAATTTCCTTGCTAATTTGCTGAAAGTGCTACTCAACAGAGATGTAGGTAGTTAAAAATCTCCTGTGAGCACCCTTTGATACAGAGTATCTTCAGAAGAGACAGGGTTTCTTCAGCACCACTTGAAATATGACTAATGTTAGTTTGCTTTGTTTGTATTTTTTCACTGGAAAATTATTTAGTCTTTTCCTAGCACTGTGTTTTTAAATATCATGCCAACCCATTTACTTGTTCCATTTCCATTTGTCCTATATAAATTATGTCACACTAATCTATACTGATGTCCATTAAAAAATTACCTCATTACTTTCATCTGAACCTTGCTAATTTCCTTGCTAATGGAGTTCACATATACTTTCATAGAAAACTCGCTTGCTCCTTCTGGGTGTTTACATACAGCAAAGGTGCTTCATGGCTCTTAACACTTTTTTCAGAATACCTCCATCTTCTCACTTTTACTGTGATAGTGAATGTATATATCGAGTTATCTGAATTAAGTAACATTTCCTTTACTGTATTTCTTGGCTACTTTAAATACCCCTTAACAAGCCACACAGAATTTGAATTCAGGAAGCAATAACACATACTCACATATTTTCATATTCATACTATTAATTTATATTAATTTAGTTACTCTGATTATCCTGAAAGATCTCAAAGTGCTATAGAAACATAATATATAAATGTGCCATTCAACGTAGCCTGACCATAGCTAGCCCAATGCTGATGGATTTTTTTGTTTTGTTTTGTTTCAGTTTGAGATTTTTTTTGAAGTGTCCATCTAAGTTTTTCCACAGTAAAATCTTGATATAGCTCCTATTAAGGTCAGTSGGAGTTAGTGGCAATTACATCAGATTATGAATCAGGACTAATTAGATGGAGATCTGTATACTAATCGATCTAGGAGATGCAGGAAAAAACACTGAGATGTAACAGTGTAATTTTGAATGTGCATACTTATAGCCAGTAGTTAAAATATTGCATCATGCACCCAAATATTCTGCACTCTTTTATATTAGTGTTTATCGTGTCACTCTTCAGGAAACACATATATTCTGGATAGAAATTGGAGCCTTCTAATTTAAAAGAAACCTGAATAGTCTAAGTACTTCAGAAAAAAATCTTGAAGGCTCCTGGTGGATTATCAGCTAAACATTAACATTTGGTAATGCAATCTGCACAGAAGAGAAATATAGAACTGAAAAAAACAGGGAGAACGAAGGATGAAAAAAGTTAGAGAAGGTACAGAGATCAGCAAGAATGACCAGAAGACTGGAAAATATACTACACAGAAAAATACGAAGGATTCAGAACATTTCATTTAACAATGAGGTGGGCAACTGTCACAGTTCAACAGTATCTACATGGAGGGGAAAAATAAAGTAGGTAACAGAGGGCCCAAACACAAAGAAAAATAAACTGAAAGTAGTTTAATTCAGGTGTGAAGGTACATACTTTTAACAGGGAGGCCATTTAACCACTAGAAATATTTTCTGTGAAATGTGGTAGATTCTATATTGCTCTTTCTTTTTTTTTTTTTTTTTTTTTTTTTAAGTGGGACAGTAAAAACAGTGCAGTGGCTACTGTATTTGAGAAAAATTACTTCAGCTAAACCCAATGACCTATTTTATACAGGAAGCCACGTTAGATTATCAGTGTTCCTTGGAAACTGTGACAGTTTCGATTAATAGAAGATCACAGAATAGGGACAATCTTAAAGACTATGAGTGTCAAACTTCTAGTTAACGTTAATACAGGTATAAATGGGTCAACATAGATACAGATGTCGCCACACTTGCTTAATGTGAGCTGAATAAATCACTACTGCCTACTCAAAAAACCCCTGCATTCTTCTGCCAATAATAAGATAATCCACTGCTTCATAAGATCTGTGGCTTCAGCCATCCAAGAATTTAACAGCATTTTGCAACCTGGAATTATCCTCTCGTATGATACACTGTATGTATCACTAGAAAAGAAGCCATAAAGAATCAAGTGTTACAAAGCCTCAGACTCAGGGAACAGGCTGCATCCAACATTSTGCAAGGGCACACAAAGGCTTCACGAGTGCCTTGCAAACCAACTTAACAATTACACATTGAAATTTCAAGAACAGTATCCAGATATGTAGATTCCAGATTCCTCATGACCATAATGCCTCCTTAAACATATGCACCTCATTTATGTACCACAAAAGAGACAATGCTCCCTCTACTTAATTAATGAGATGCTCTTTGAGCGCTTTGTGATGAAGGCAGCCTTGATTCTGCACTGTTGAGATCAATGAAAGCTTTTCCATTTTTTGAGTGGTGGCAGGGTCAACCCCAATAAAAATCAAGTAATGCATTACAGAAATAATGTAAATAATATAATTTATTCTAATGGACAGTAGATGGATGATATAAGTCAGGTTACAACTTTTGTCGATAACAATGAATTATTCCTGGGCATATATCCATAGATCCTCTGCCTGTCTGCTGCTGAAGTTCAAAGTCTACCAGCCAGCAATCAAGTTTTCTTGCAAAGGATTCACTCTTGCTAATGCTAGATTCCCACATTTGCAATATAAACCAACCAGTGTAAGTATGCAAGCTTTCCAGCTTTTTAAAAAATGCAATAGAAGAAGCCCTCTTTGAAAACCCAACATCCTTCAATTCAGACTTCCTGAAGTCTTCCTGATTCCTGTAGGTGACTCGATTGACACAATGAAAGTGGGCAACAGTGAAAACTACTCAATGCTAATGTACCYCAGGTTCCGCAAAGGCCTGCATCCCAAAGACCGAATRGATAGACTGCTTCCTTAAGAAAAGTTGTGGGGTTTGGGGTTGTGGTTTTCCATCTCCCCCCCCCCCCCCCCCCCATGGGTGACAAACTATATCTAGTCACCTCTTTCACATTTAAATTGTAAGTGGCCATACAAATACTAACACATGTAGAAACCTTTCATTCTATAGTATCACACTCCTCTGGAAGAAAGCGYTGAGCAAGGAACTAAAATGGGACAAGCTACTTTCAAATCTGTAGCAAAGTCTGGACTTGTATTTAATGTAGCGAAAAAGCGAGTGCACATCTGTGGAATTACAAACAATATTTATCATATTGAGCAAGAATAAAGTTCTGTTGCTACTGTTTTTCACCTGTGTTGAAAAAGCAGCCACAATCTATTACAACAAATGGGGAGAGAGAGAAAATAAAACAGCAATTAGCAAATAGAGTTGGAGTAGTTCCACTCCCAATAAGCCAACACAGCAGAAAGTGAACAATTGGTTTTTAGGAAATATCTACCTAGTCTTGAGAGATGTCTCTCTTTCATCCATTTGCAATGATATGTCTCTATCCACTGCATATTAAAAACAAATACACATATAATCAGATGTTTGATAACCAGAACCAATATTTTTCTAGTATCATCTTTGGTATATAGCAGCTTGCAGAACTAGTACCAACAAATAAACTTCACTAAAGCCCCAATTCTTGCTGGAGCATAAGATAATATTTTTGAAGAGATTTACCCCCTTAGCAAAGCAGCTACCACAAGTCATGCTGCACAGTATCAGTACAAACTCCAAGATTTTCTACTGAGCATGTGCATTCCAGACTTGTGCATGAAGCATCCTGTGTTTAAATAAAATCAGTTATGCCATTACACACAAAAGTTATTAATAATCATAAATACTGAATATTATTTATTTCAGTAGTATTTGTACAAAAATAGCAGTGTTTGTATAAAACACTATGACCATGATTTAAACATGAAGAGTCATAATAAAAGTCAGGAGGTCCAGCATTCATATCAAAAGGGTACCAGATTCAATTATACATTTATTGTGCATTTGGACTATTCCAAATGTGTTCCTTGTAATTTCTATGACAGTAATACATAGTCTAAACACCTAAAATTGATTCTTTTAAAAAAGTAAATATTAAATGTAAGAATTTTAAATAAAGCATATAAAATAGTAGGGTCATGTTTATTTTTAGACTATACGTATACATRGAACCCTCTGTTAAAGCTGACAAACACTTTCTACTCTGGTCTATGATTTTTTTTTTTTTTATATATTGCTTTTGCAATAAGCTTTATAAATTCATCAAAGAAAACCCAGTTATAAAGCATTAATCATTTTAAATTTGGCAGACTGCTAAACTAGTAAGTCAATGAACGTTCCTCAGGCCTGATTCCATGCCACAGCTAAAAGATCAACAGYAATAGCTGGCAGCAACAATGCCTGTAAGTTAGTACTTTTGTCGCAAGAATTCAGGAAGGAAAAGCCAATACCACAAAGTAAAGCCAGCAATGCTAAACTACCTCCCCATGCCATATTCTTCCTCACAAAGCCTCAAATTCMTCCTCCTTCTTCCTGCAGGTATTATATGGAACAGGAGCTCCCCACAACCTGGAGAGGAGGGAAAAGAATTCCAGCAAAAATGGAAGGACAATGAATAGTCTGTACAGGCCAAATATACTTCTTAACATGTCCTTTTGGTACTCTACAGCAGCAGCTTCTCCTCTAYCACTGATAACAGCCTTCTACTGCTGCCAGCTGTAAGTCTTTGAACCAACAGCAGGGAATGACCGACTAATGATGCATAAGAGTAGGTTGTGGAGGGGAATGGGTTGTTATACTTGCACAGAATGCACTTTTCCTCACTTTTTTCCAAGAAAAAAAATCATTAAGAATGTTACATCTAAGACAACAAGCAAAAATGTTACATCAAAAGATTTTGTTTAGGTTACCAACAGAAATAGGTCCGAGGTGGGAAATTCCACATTTACAGTTTCTAAAGTGAGCTTTTTATTGCCAGCCAACACGTGAAATAGCTTTTTATGACTGTCACATATATACATATATAAAAAAAAAAATATATATATATATATATATATATATATATATAAGACCCTTAATCCACTACACAGATTGGATTTACAAGGGAAACAACGGTAAATTTGGCAGTTCTTCACCCTCAAAGGTCTACCTTTCCATTCTCAAACTTTTTTTTAACGGAAGTTATTAGTGACATAAGAAGGGTTTATGTGCCAAATATTAGATGTTATGATCAGCATACAAGACATATAAAGGGCATAATCCCTACTACTCATTTCTGTATCCAATTTRCAGCATTGTATGGATATATAACAGCACAGATACTTTTATCTGGAAGGCAACTCTAATGTATTCTAGGAAATATGAATGAGCTCTGCCTATGTGAATATAACATCCATCTTACATAATGAGCTACCATTATGCTTTGCATACATATCTAAGGAGACCCATACAGTCATCAGAGGAAGGTGTTGAAAAAAGTGTCACTTATGAAAAAGAACTGCCATGCTTTATTCTCTATCTATAAGAACTTGAACTCTTTAACATCTGTTAATCTTTCAGGACATGTTTGCAAATGTACTCTTCACATRAAGTTATGATCAATGAAGAGCATCTACCTGCTTTCACTGAAATAAAGAACAACTCCATTGATTAGATAAAGCCACATCTTTCCCTCTCTTCTAAATACAGTGAAATTTCACATACAGTGAAATCGTAACTAGGCGACTTTTAGAACAAATTATTGCCAAAACCTAGAAGTTTGAACAGGAAAGAATTCAGATATTATTTATTATTTCACTGTCTGCTGATAAAGCTTTTTTCTTCTCCCCTCCAACTGAGGAAACTTTTAATGCTACACATAACTTTAATTCCAAGAATGTTAAAAAGCAGAATAATATGACAGAGGCCCCTCTCTTCTTATGGTAACTTAAATCAAGAGTTACCTTGTGGGAGACAGTAGAAATTCACTGACACAAATCTAATTTTAATTAGAATTACTATTTGCAATTTAGTATTACATTTATTCTTCATTAGCTACAGACACAAATGTTATTAAAAAGCTTCAGACTAGATCTTCACTTCTATTCCACTATATATTTAATGCTACTGAACTTTTTGTCATTAGATACAACAAACCCAGCGACGCAGAATAGACACTAATTCCCTTCCAATTAGCAAAGGTGGGTTTTTCCCTTCACTTTTTTACCATGGTAAGGTTAAAATGCTTCCCTTGGAGATACTCAAGTGTAGTACACTAGTTATCGCTGTCAAAGCTAGAAACTCTTCATACTACACCTCCATCTTAAAAGTTGCTTAAAACAGCCTGATTTCACTCTGTTAGCTGTAGGACAATGTGAAATGCACAAATTCCACCATCTCTGAACATTTTAAATAAAACTATCCCAGAGTGATATCTGGTCTATGTRCCAAACTACTTAATTAGCAAATTCATAATTAATGTATCCATCTGCTATAATGCTCAAACCCCAGGTAGCTCTGTGCATTCATTTTTACAATCTAATCCTGTGCCACCTTTCTAATCAATCTGCTCTGTCCACTATGTTGAATGATGACRATAAAATGAAAACACCACAGAATATTAAACTCCGTGTCTCAGGATATATGAATTCCTGTATAAACCAATAAAATATTATGCTAGAAGGGTTTTTAAAGGATTAGTAGCATCGTACGAACTAAAACRCTTCCATATTTTCTGGTGTTTTACAATGAGTAAGAAAGCGTTCAATAAGTAGATTTTACTATCATCTCTAAGGTTACTTTTAGAAAAAAGTACTGCACAGACTGGAAAGTACATTTGAAAAGACCATGATTTTACTATATGAATTTAYGTAACTCTGGGGAAGGAGTGACAGTTCAAATAGATCTTCCTTTCTTTTTCTACTTCTTTAAACAAATTATTTGTATTTTTTTTCACAGGGACTTTAAGGCTTTGTGAARTAGCTGTCAGAGGTTAAATGCATAGAGAAATAAAAGCTACTTTACTAATAGCGCTCGTGTTCCTCAAATCAGGAAGCCGGGAATACCACAGAAAGAGTAATTCTCTACTAAAAAAAAAAAAAGATTACTGAAATGACTTAGTTAAGGAATGCTGCTCTTACTGAAGGACAGAATGAGCTACAATCTTAACTTCAGTGAAAAAAAAAATCACTAATGAGCACACACCTATGCTTATCATGTGCTTTTGGAAAAATCTTGTAATTTCACTTGAAATTACAATTTCATTTTTTCTTTTCTTGCTTTTCCTTCATCCTCAGTATGCTATCCAACATACTGATAACAAAAAGGGAAAAGAAAAAAAGACACAAGCCATGTTCCCACTGTGTTCTGAAGGATGCACACTTGACATACACCATTGAAAAAAATCACTATTTTCTCTCAAATGCTTTTCTTTGTATATGGGCCTCCCTGCAAAAGATGAATTTTTAGTTCCACAGAGATAAAAAAAAAAATCAGCTAATTTGTATGCCATCCTTACACCAAACTACTTTCCCAAATAGTGATGCTTCCTTGTAAAATGACATTATTTTAAAACCTAGCAAAAATATGAATTAAGTGTTTAAAATCACACAATGTGTACTTCAAGTTGGTCTGATGTAAACAAAAAATTGCTTTTATTTGGTATGCAGAACAAAGTTACCATATTTCAAGTTAGGTAATATTTTAAGTGGCATCTTCATGAAATGCCTCAAGAAAACTGTATTTCAGGTCATTCTAGTCCAAGTTTTTTCTTAAGAAATACCTTTTTCAGACATATCACCGATGAGTTACCTCATTCCTCACCCTAAGCTGCATGACATTAGATGCATCTGATATGAATTATAGGTGCAGTGGTTCAGCCAAGAAGTGACCATAAGAACCACTGCATGAATTACATCTGGCATAACTTCAGTGACATCTCAGTGTCACTCTAGCTTTAAAATATTTCAAATCAAAATATTTCAATAGAAAATGTTTCAACAGCAGAAAAAAATGAACRGGTAAATACAAATAGCCAAGAGATAAAGACCATACCACACAAAGCAGTAAGAAACCAATATAGAAATACAAGACAAGATAGGTTTGTAGGCAGGACAATCTTGCCAAATCTTTAGAGTATCAACTGCTTTAGCTAAGAGTCAGTAAAAGGGGGAGGGAGAAGAGCCAAATATAGCTCAAAAATGAGGAGAAGCCACAGGATGTGATCAATCGGTTCCACCAACATTTCCAGCAGATGTCCCAACAACTGATCCAGGAGTCCCTTTCACAGGTGGACAGAGGCACAGACTGTTAGACCACCAGTTTTTCTGGATGCCAGCTTTTGAATTCTCAGGTGTTTTGGTTCACATAATCCCAGCATAATGACAGCAAATTACCTCACAGAAAACCAGCTGTAGTTAGGCACCTTGCTACCACTTCCATCTGTAACCTCACAAATCCACAGATCATGTGGGTAAAGAAGAGCTGCTGCTGCCATGAAAATATACCCCAGGAAGCAAATWGCCATTATAAAATATTAATAGAGAAAGTACTGACAGATTTTGTCTTGTTTTGAAGGAAAGAATATAACACAGCCAGCCTTCCTAAGATGCTAAGTAAAAAATTAAAAGAACAATATTACAGTACAGGAATCACAGAAAGTAAATTAGCAGGAAAGGCTTTTAAGTATTTTCTACATAAATAGCAGGAACATATATAGGAAACAGTATGATAAGTTCGGAAGAATACATACCTGTGCTGTTTTGTCCATTTGAAAATATTAATATAAATAGGCAATATTTTATCACTCACACTAAAATTTTGACATGAACTCCACAGGAATCTGCTATCATTCTAATCGTCAGTTGTTCCTGTGATATCTACAGGACTGTAGTATAATTTAATATTTGAAAAAAGGTTGCTTTGATCCTGGGAGGTCAAATGAACCCTCAGATTTGCTTTGTATGCATTTGGGTATTCAAAATTTAACAGTAGAAGCCTGAAAGAAACCTTTCACAGCTTAAAAAAAAAAATCCACAACAAAACATGCAAAAAGACTCAAAAAGAAACAAAATCCTTCTTTACAGTCCGAAAACTTTCTTCAATATTTATTCAATAGGGTCAGAAAGAGAATATCAGTATAAGAGAAAAAAAAAAAATCAGCTTAAAACCTCTTCAGTTCAAGATTCAAACAGAAATCAGTGTTATTACTTCAATATATGGCACCTATCATCCACAAATGTATTTTATTCTTCTCCTATAGCACTTGTTCACCCTTTAACACCTTTCAACAGACAAGGAAAAAGATGCTAGAAACACATTGCTCATTCAAAAAAACCAACCCTGTTCTCTATCMATACCAGTTCAGAAGGCTGATGCTCTTGCTCACACTAAATAAAACACCACATCATAAAAAAATCCATCCATTCCAATGGGCGCAATCTCAGTGTGACATACACTTCAGACTTCAAGAATTAAAAATGTTGAAATAGTGATCATTTATGAATATCACAGCTGATCCTCCCTCCTTGGTTCCAGAATTAGTGGGCAAAAAGAAGTAGAACAAAAAAGCTTCAGAAGTTTATTTTACCTTTGGGTTTTTTTGGAGGCTTATRAATTACAGACTCTGAATGCTTTTGCTTAACAGGATAAACACAAACTGCAACTGTTACAAACTTTAAATGAACGTACATTACCTACAGTGAACAAAGGAGAATTGAAAGACCATATTAGCAGGGACCATTACAAAATTGGAACTTGAAGTAAATACAGACCATATGGTTTCAATATATAAAGCTAGATAAAATTTTAAGATATTACCCTTTTTATTCACCTATTATYTGGGAATGTTCCCACTGAAATGTGCAGTGGGTTTATGAGTGTTCCTGTCTATTGTTGTCACCACCACACTCCATAGTACTGTCTGTATAATTCTGAGATGATGGACATTTCTTACATTGTCCCACTATTTGGATTTACTAGGCCTATGTCACTTTGCTTGCATTTAATTTGAGGCTACGTTTATTATTGGCTTTGTAATTCTTTGTTGGGCCATTTATTTGGCAGAAATCCAGTGGTTTTGCTTGGCTCACTTACTCTTCAATAGTAAAAAAGCATAAATAACCAGAGGCAAATGYGGGCATGCAATATTAATGTTATTGTTCTAGTTCACAGCAGCACAAACAAAAATAATTCAAGAATAAAAGAAGTTAAGACAATCATTTAACATGACTGAARGTGTTGATGCATTCATCCAAAGTGATCTCAGGCCAGGTGAAACTATTTGCAAATTTAGCACAGTGTTGTCTAGGAAAAAGAAATTAACATTAAAAAATACATATGCAAAGGTCTTTACTTGGAATAAAGTAAATTATTATTTTGTTTCAAAAATGTGTTTAAAATTTAGCTACTTAGTGATTGTTAAAATAAACCCCCAAGGAAAAAAAAAAACTTTATATTTAACCTTATTTGAGTACTCAGCCTGCTGGTAGAATATTTACAAAGTTCCATTTGTATGTCTACTTAAATCAGTCAGATCAGAGGTGCTCAGCATTTTGCACAGCTGATTTCTAATTGAGTGAATATAGAGGTTATACGCAAATCTTAAAGATYCTTTTTATTTCTTCATCCAAGACTGACATAGAACTTGACAAATTCTGACTATATCATATAGTATATTAGCTGTTAAAATGTGGTCCAAAACTCTTGCAACAGGAGGAATGCAAGGCAGAACCACCTTGTAGTGTTGACATGAATAAAAATGATATTGCACAAAAATAAATATCTGACATCTCCATATTACATCTAACAAAAAGATGTAAACCACATGAATGACAGCTAGTACTTTTCCTTCATTAATACTAGGCAATTTCATGAGGATTTCCAATCACAGCTAGATATTGTGGGCAGGAGCAAAGTGTAGTTATATATTTATGTCAACTAAACATGTGGAGATAATTTTATTTCATGCAGGTTATTCTTTGTGTTGAATATTAATATTGCATTGCAGCATGTGGAATTATTTTGGTAAATGGGGCCTGCTGGTGAAAAGAGCTATCCTTTTGCTCTACAACAGTCATTCCTGATGGTAAAACCAGAAGAATAACAAGCCCACCAACAATTTAACTATCAAAAAGCATTTCACATACACAGTATTATTTCTTTTTTATTTCATAGATGGAGAAAATGTGCCATCCCAAAAAAAGCCTGTGTTATAGTAGGCATCTTAAAAGGAAAGCTCTCTCAGGACGTTAACAAGCCAGTCACCTCAACTCAGAACATTTTGTATGCAACTACTTGCAGCTAGCCAGGAGAGAAATAATACAGGTGGGTGAGTATTAAAGCTTAGTACTTACATGAAAGTCACCAGGCAAAATACAGAACCAGTCCTGAAAGCAAGTTTCTCTGTCCTCATGGTCTTGGCCATTAGTCATGCTTTTTCTAGCACTATTATATTAGCCTAACAAATCTGAATTCCATACAGCACCATGGCTTCAGCAGGACAGACAGGCAGTCCCCTCTACAGAGAATAAGCTGGTGCTGAATATACTCACCCGAGAAGGTAGAATAGAAATTTTATTCTCCTGAAGAACCAAACCCTGTCTCCCACATTCTGAACACAGCACCACGGTTTCTGCCCATGCTTTATAAGAAGTGCCTATCACTAATCTGTGAGAAGCCAGCTTTTACTGCAAAGCCTACTGAATCACACCTTTCAGAGTAGGAGGCTGAAGGCATGCTGAGTTTCTTAATTTCAGTCAAAAGTACACATGAAGTACACAACAAGCTCTTCAAACATGTCAGAATTAAGACCTAAGCATCAAAACTTGTGTAAGCACTCAGGAGAAAACAACTTTACAGAACTTAAGTCAACTTCCAACATCTCTAAGYACCTTCATGGATAGAAACCAGCTGACTTGCAGATTTCAGGATTGCAAGTTTGCACTTCAGTAGGACTCAGGTAACTATCACATTTTTATTAGATTTGTGACAGGACTAAGACTGTTATGAATGAAATACAAATGAAAATGTGTGTGAGAAAGCAGCAGCAGAACTACCAGAACAAGGGTTAAAAGAACACTTAACAAAGAACACTGATTTCTGGGAAACTGCTCCCAGAACATCATTCCCAGCTGCAAAATTGAGAAAAAGCTGTTTCTGTCAAGACAAGAATGCCTGTGCTCTGACAGGAGCATGGCACAGACAACCCATCAGCAGAAGACTGCAGTTTAACAACAGGAGGATGGCAACACAATTGTGGTGTATCACATGCGCCATTAATTTTCCTGCTAGCCAGACAAGGAGAGACATATTGCACACGCAACTTTCAAACAAAATATAGATAGGGGTTGCTGCTTATTGTTTAAGAGCTACGGAGACTGAAGTAAGCAAAAATCTGAAGCGAAGTACCATACCACCATAACAACTGCTGACTTATAAATATGAGTACAAAGAATCAGGCCAAAGACTAGTTTACCATTGCCAGCAAAGGGAGCCCAAGAGATGTAATGAGTACTTCACATCCAGCATCCCCTCAGCATCGCACTGAACACTGGAAATCCAGGCCAGACCACTTAGGTCTTTCGATGAATAAGTTGATGACAGTGAATGAATGAATGAAATTATGAGAGTACAAGTGTGACCTGATAATTTACTTAGATATTTTGCTACCAACAAAAGAAAAAAAAAAAAAAATCACTTCCCCCCTCTCTAACTCTTGCATAGTTTTGTTTAGATACTTGAACTCCTTGATTGGTTTTGACTACAAGGTAGCAAAGCCTAGGGTAAGTGTACAACAGTAGAACTTCAGTGTTTTAAACAGAAGCCCAATGGTTCTTCTAAATTAGCATCTCCATATTTCACTGAAATGAAACAGAAATCAAGAAAATTAAAACATGATAAACATCAATTACAATAGAACTTTAATGTGCAAAAATCCATGCTCCACTACCAACAAAATATTTTGTGGTTTGTATTCAAAGTTTTGATTCTGGCCATCTCTCAGTTCCTCTCTGTTTGAAATATATTGTTTATAAATAAGTAGATTTCTATAAGCATTCACTGTATTATACACAGAAACCTGCTATTTATTTATTCATTTGTGTCAGGCCCCAAATACCCTGGACAAGTGGCAAAGACCAGGAGGGTGGAATTTATCATTCCTAAGATCATTAGAACATGAATTCTATGATTCCCTTTCACTTTTGACACACACAATGTTATGATGATTGCAAAGATCTAATAGAGGGAAAAAGTACAATTTCAAGTTTGGACAATGCTAGTAGAGGACATTAAATAAATGGAAATGATAGGTAAACAGGAATAGCCTTGTAGGAAAAGCTAAAGTTATGAAGGTTTCAGGGTGAAAGCAAGCAAAATTAACTGTAATCATAAGAAAAAGCTTTGAAGGCCAAGGTATAAAACTTAATTTATAAAACTTAAACTATAAAACTAATGGCACAAATAAAGATGCTTGCATATAGCCCTTTGTCTACAAGCAGAGACTTTACAGAATATGTTAGTGTTTAAGGCCATAGCTGTAAATACCRTCAATGAATTCAAGAGGCATTTTCATAGTGCTGGGAGTAGAGAAGGATTAAAGACAATCTGGCTGGGTAGGTCACTAAGGTTAATATAAATTTAAAGTACTACATGGTCTTTGAGCTAAGCGTTAAATCTCACAACTTAGTAAGCCCTTACGTGCTGTGGTTAATATAGTTTCTAAGTTGTCAAAGTGTAATATTTCAACTTGGTCTGGTTACAACAGCTATTTCTTTTTCTCATCAGTATAGATTGCTCCTCCTTACGTTGTATTTTAAATAGATGCTTTTAAATATTAAGTTAATTTAATTACATTAAACCTTTAGTAGGTAGCTTTTTTTAACCTATTCTTGTTATAAACCGAAGTGGATCCATGTTCTATTTATTGTTCCATATGAACGCAGAGACTTAAAAGAATCAGTCGGATTCCCACATTTAAAGTATGGTGTAATACTGTACAAGAGCATAAAAATCTGGAGCCGCAGTTTCTGATCTTCCTGAGCCTCCACAGAATGCCCAATAGGTGCACTGTTGTGTACAGGGATGCTTTACATTCCTCTGTACCTAAGAGACTATCAGAAAGTGGAGATCAAAGATACATAGCTACTTTGATAAATGAAGGACTGACACAGGTCTTTCACAGCTCACAGAACTAGTCATAAATGACTGTAAAAGGCAACATTTTCCCCAATAGCGTTCCTTATTTTTTCCTACACTTCCCTGGGGGCTGTTCTTTTTTCAGATAATGCTCATACAATCAAGAAAACTTACTTTAAAAGCATCCCCCCCACACAGTTGTCATTTGCTTTTAAACATGTTTATGAATAAAAAAATGTTATAAATTGCCATGTAATAACTCATAAAATACAGAATGTTCTTTAGCAAAATAGTATTTCAAAGCATGTTATGATTCTGTGCATACAAATTGCAGAAGAGGCGTAATGCCAAAACATGACCTTTTCAAAAAGGAGAGATGGATGAATTGAGAAATATATCCTCCCCACTTCCACATTTACTTCATATAGCTTCTCCAGATGAAGTACACACATTTTCCAACTCCAAAGTACACACAATTTAGTGCTTGTCTTCTCACTACAAATTGTATCTTTTTTYCTTTAAATTCTGTGCCAGTGACTATCTTCTCAAAATTGTGTTGGTATTACATGAACAAAATCCCCTTGACCTTCAGTAATGAAGTCACTAGTTGAACAAGTATCTTTACAGACATCTCCATCACAGCATTGGCAAAACTTAGCATTTTTTCTGGGTTTTTTTTTTTTTTTTTCCCCTTGAACATTGAAATGGTTCCTTACACATTAACACATCAGCTTCTGTGCTTGTCTTCGCAACACAAGATTAATAAATCTCCTATCCCTCAATTCTGCTCTCCTGAGTCACTTGGGAGAGGACCCTGAGCGCCCAAATGTCTAGGCAAAAGTTTGCCAGACATTTCCCACAAGTCAGCTTGCAACAGATACTAAATACTATGATTTGGGTATCACATCTTTCCAGCAACTACATATTTTTCATATGCAAAATAAATATCTGAGAGTGGAAAGATAACAGAAAAAGTGAGAAACAAAATCAGCGAGCTAAAGATTGCATGAAAAAAAGAAGCAAGATTAATAATTAATGGAAAGCAAAAAGAAATAGCATCCCAGGCAAGGCAGTACAGATGCAGAAATTGTGATTTTGGAGGCAGACGGAGGATGTCAGAATTAGAACAGCTGTAGATAGCTGATGATATCAAATTTGCATTAGAATTCAAGCATGAGTTTTCTTAAGAAGTACAGACAGTTTTCAGGGTGGAAGACAGTCATTAACCATAAAAATCCCCAAAAGTACCAAACTTAAAAAACCACCAACTTCATTAGAAAAAAATTAGAGAAAGTTAGAAAGTTACAGAAAATAATGCTTACATTCTTATTTGAAAACATGCATCTTCACTGATCTTTAAATATTATTATGAAAGAAAAAATTTTCCTTGAGAGAAGTAGTTGCATCAAAACTATAGCATTAATGAATAGTTTTAGCCAACAAGAATGGGAATTCTATGTTGTTCTGAGGTATTGAACATTTTTAAATTATTTCAACATTGTAGCCTTTTTAGTTAGAAACAAAGCTTCTTAACATGTCCTGTTCCAGTCAGAAATTTCTGCAGTTTTTGAAAAAGCTCCATTTCTGTTCAGCTTTAGGCAGTTCTATTCCTCTTTCCAAAAATTGTTTCTTCCATCAAGCAAAAATACACTCATCTGCATCAAGAGGCACTCTGGAGGGATCCAGAATAGATTGTTTCAATACATACATACATAGTATAACTAAACACAGTAGTGATGTGCACATTACAGTAATTCAGAAAAACAAAGAAGAGATGTGAACATTGACTGGCAGAACAGTTACTGTGTCCTGACATAGTTCCAAATACACAAGTTTAGTCCCAGTTAGTACACTCACTATAGAGGCTGTCCTCARTTTACCCACTTCTAAATGGCTGGTAAAATGGGTTGGGAAGTCAAAGATATGATGAGAGCCACATCACTTGTTTCTCTACCACTGACTGCCTATTGAGGCGTATCGTGATCTTACCAACACAGTATGTCATTTAGACTCAGGCTTTGTCCTCTTAAGATCTGGGGAAGGTCAAATATAGAATTTATGTAAAAATCTTTGTATTCTGAGTGGTGATGAGCAGCTTGAAAAAGACCAGTTTGGGCTTTGGGTCTGCACAAGCATTCTAGCTTTCAGGACTTCACTGGGTGAGGACTTAACCTCCCACACAAACACATAAAAGTAACACCACAGTTTGGTTTTAAACTAATAAAAGTGATACATATAGTAATTAACTACCAAAACAGCCAATAAGCTGTTAGCCTTCCATAAACAAGATAACTGTGACTCCTAACTTCCTTTAGATTCAAATTATTTAATAAACATGCACATATACATTTTAATAATGCCGTGTAATGCTGGTATCGCCTATGACCCTACCAGCAGTCACAGAACAATGCTTGTCATAGCTACGGAAACCTAAAATTTGGCAAAGATTTTACTCACAACCCTTAGTTTCCTTTAGTTAGCTAGGCAACTTAGTTATCTAGTTAACTTTACAGTAAATCATGGTAATACTTTTGACATAGATTTTTCCAATGTTCAGTTAATGATGACACTCATTGATTAAAAACCCTTTAAGACGCAGCAAGAGAGCTGTTTTATGGCAGCTTTAGAAAATCTCAAACCCTCAGAGCATCACAGATTATTTACAACATGTAATAGGGTAAGAAACACAGAGATGTAATTAAAGGCTACAGTAATCTAATTAAATTAGGCTGACTTTTTTTCAGTGGGGATTTTATTCTCTCCTGACTGTTTTCCTCCATTTCATCATTCCAGAAACTCAAACTATATTTTGTTCAGCTTTAATGAAGATATTAAAATGAAGATAATTTGGTCATCCAAAACCATCACTACAAAATATATTGTTCTTACAAAAGGATGGGTTGTCTAAACATTCTCCCCTTTCACAGAGGAGCTCTCCTCTTCCTTGCTCAAAGTTACATCTCAAAGATTTTGGGGAAATAGTGTTTAGAAAAAGATAATTCAAGTTCTGTACTTGAAATTGCACATGCAGCTTTATGGGACTTGGGATAAGGAGTAAATTTTCTTCTATCTTAATCCTCCCACCAATTCTCACAACGATGCATATGTCAATCTCCTGTGCCTCTGTCCACCAGTGTAGAAAACAGAGAAAATGATATAAGTCTCCAAGGTATAAAGGAGTTTGTACCTTCAAAGTTTAAATTCCTGTATTAAGTATCTATGCAAAGTTTTAGTGGAATACTGTTATTTTTAGACTAGATCTAATTCTCTGTATCTACAAATAAAATGCCCAATCTGCAATACATTTATTTTGCCATCATCATTGTTACCTTCTGGTAATGCCAGAAGGCCAAAGTCATAGTGGGGTTCTGTAAAAAAGTAAGACAATCTCTGCACTGAGGAATTTACAATCTGCCCCATGTGCCTTTACTGGGCCAGTAAAGTGACTCTGACAATGGTACACAAACTATTACATATAGAATTAACACCACTCCATACTTATTTTCAACCTCAGACAACAGACACTCTGCAATTCTGCCAGCACCATAGCAATGCTTTTTACCATGAGGTCTTGACTTTCAAATATTTGTCAGCATGGATCACAGGAAAACGTAGACTTCCCTGAAACCAATGCTAACTTCCTCATAGAAACAGCTATTTCAGTTTGTACAACTGACGGTTTCTGTACAACTGTCCCCAATGCAGCTAACATGAGGAAGTAAATGCATTAAATGTGTATTAAATTGCATATATTCAGACTTCGCTAAAACAGCATTTAGCAGATAGTTTACAACATAGTTAAGTATAAGCAGTATGCTCTTGACTACATCAATGAAAAACAGCAGAAACATTCTTTAAAAATGCTCATCCTAGGAAATGCATAATTAGAGTCCTGAAATGTTTTGGAATACTGCTTTTCAGCAAGTCTGTTCTATTAAATGGATTACTAGATCTAAAAAAAACCACAAACAAATTAATAACCCCCCCAGAACAGATCCAGGACAGCCAAGATGATCTTATTTCAGAAACAATGTTATCAGAAAACTGTCTCATTGGTCATACCATATCTAAAAATGAGATACCTTGAAAAGACTCCGTAAGACACTCATGCTATCAAACAACATAGGATTTTCATTTATAGAGGAAACCAGAGCAAGACAGGTCTTAATCACTCACAAATTATCCAAGTGGTGACAGATTGAAGTAAACTAAGGCAAAAGATTTGAGGAATGAAAAAAGCATTGGATATTTTGCATATGAAAGTGACAACAATATTAGACATTACAGGATTAAAGAAAATTCTTTACAATACTGGTTGAAAACTACTGTTTTTTTTAAGATGTTTAAATAAATGAACAGAATTTTATTTAAAAATGTATTAACAACCACATATAAAGAAACCTTACATACTAGTTACAGAAAACAAGACAGAGGATTGAACTCCACTGAAATATAGATTTCAGATTCTCAAATATAATTTGCTCAGACCTCACTTTCTAGTGGTAGTACTGCCAGAGGAAATGATGGCAGAATGATTTTCCTGGGGAGATCCTTCAGTTTCCCAGACCGAAGTCCTCCAAAAAAATCCATCCACCTGCTCTTCCCATCCACTAGGGCAAATCTTACCTCTTCAAGCTCAACTACGACTATACATCTCTTACAATCCCATTACAGCCTCCCAAATTTGAATTCTCCCACCTTTCTACTGCATGCTCCAAACTCACTCATCAACCACCTGCTCTCCATTTACTGTGTGTATCTCCTCCCTACTATGAAAATAGTTTGGCAACATTCAACATAAAGCAATTAGGAAACGTTTAACAACTACAGATATTCCATGATTTAAAGAACTTGAATTTTAACAGCAATCTAAGCATAGGATCCAAAAGGGACCTTTTCCCATCTGCATGAAAGATTCACCTGTCTGACCAATCTAAGAATCCCAGAGGCAGTTTGTAATAAACACACTATTACTCCTGAATAATCTAAGAGTGTACCACATGCTTCAAAGTGAGTTGTTCATGCTGATGTGAGCTAGCTGCTCAGAACTGAATATCTGAAAGAGAAGCATAGTGTCCCTTACGGCCCTGCATTATTACAAGATGCTAGTAACCGACTTTTCTGTCAGTAACCATTAGTGATAACATACCACAACTGTCAAAAAATTATAGCCTAGTCAGCAGTGAACCTTCAGCATATTCATGGACTCCTGAATTCACAGTAGGCAGATTTTTTCAAACACCACTTTCATGTAATGGAAAATGAATATTCAGGTCAACCAAGATGACTAATATATTTGTGTTGTATTTTCCATTTGTTTGGAAAGAACCAGGAGTAATTTTCAATTCTATATGTATATGAACTTCAATTTATTTACACTAACAACTATATGAAAGTAATATTTAAGGCACTGTTAATAGGTTTCTTTCAGCTGAATTTTAAAGGTAGGGAGCATCTCCAACCATTATTTACAGATATCAAAAGAATTTCAATCGGTTAAAGAAAAAGCAGCTACAGTATCAGCTCCTGGATGTTGCATACTGACAATGATAGTAATAATGTTAATTATATCTGCAAACTTCAATGAACGCTGGATCAAGCCCAATGTTTTCCTTTATCAAAATCTTTCATCTTCATTATTAGATAAATATGTCTAACATACATTAAAAGCATCATAAGTGTACTAAAGATTACCACAACCCTCCAACTAAGCAATTAAAGTGTTGATTTGAAAGAAGGCTGCAAATTTACTGGAAATTTTGTAATATTTTATACTTTTACCCATTCAATAAATATGGGATGAAAAACAAACCGTGCATGTCGTATGCATAATCATTAGTAAAACTGTCCTCACTCAGATATGTTACCCTAACCACAAAACTTTGGTCAACAACAACTTCAAAATGACCGTGTAGCGTGGTTCTCATGAACACAAATGAGATCAGTTAAGAAGAGAAAGAGCCGCTATTTCTTAGCCATTTCTGTTATAAATCACTCTTTAGTGGGCAACAGTAAACTGTTTAAAGAGGTAGGGATTTTGAATTGAAATCTCCAATGTTGAAATTCCAATCGGGAATCTAAGGATTTTTTTACATGTCTGAAATCACAAAGTGCTCTAGAAGTACTGTTCTAGTTTGAAGGCTAGATTTTGATTCCAAAGGTGCTGCGTGGCATATTTTCTTAGTAAGCTGCATAATATTATTTCTAGCCATGCTCCCAGACAACATGATAAACCTGCTCTGGTCCAGAGAACAGGTCACCTTGGCCTGATTCATCTCCTATTTCATTATAATGCTAAGTAAAGCAAGCACACTATAAACCTCCTCTCAAGATGAATGAAACT
>JASVER010000043.1:5695015-5819354 GCA_030449065.1 Oceanodroma leucorhoa
ACCTAGGTATCTCAAAGTGCTTTGGCCTAAGGTCTTGAATAAACCAAAATTGCAAGTCACTCATTTAACAATCTACTTCATTCAAACCTACACATAGCACCATGCTAGACAGCAAGTTAACATGCATCAGTAAACAAAGGTTTTTTTTCTGGGATGTACTTTTACTAGCCAGTATGTGCCATACAGGTTATTTTCTTACTTTATCCTGAAGGTGACTAAGAAACTCATACAGCAGAAGCTAAGCCTTCAGTCTCATCAGAAAAACAAATATAACATATATGGAGATTACATTTTCCCCTTAAGTCCTACTTCTGTTGTTCCATGTCATCTGCTTATGATCCCCTGCAGTAGACTAATACATTAACACTGATGCTAGACATTTGCAATGCTTCTCTTTAGATAGGAGAGCATAGTAAGTTCAGACAGTACTGCAAAGTAACATCAGATAGGACTCCACACAACAATTACATTTTGGCTTAACTTTGCTTTGTAATAACAATATTAAAAATTATTGGTCTGTATTTATTTTGAAGTGTTATCTGACAGATATGATGCAGAATTCTTTGGGTGTTTTTTTTTTTTTTTTTGTGGCAGCAGTCAAATCATACTAGACTAGTATATTAAAAAAACCACAAAGCAACTGTTTACCTAATATGCTCCATATACAGCCCAAAGCAGGCTTCAGCAGTATCTTGCTCCCAGTGAAACAAATCAGAGTTTGTAACAGGAAATCCACAGCTGGATTTCACAGCCTAAGCCTATTTTGTAAATAAACACTTAAAAAAAAAAAAAATTAAAAATCACCTCTCTGAGCACCCTTAAGGATGCTTTTCACTGCTATCTGTTGATAACACCTCTCACAAAATACAAACAAAACCAAACAAAAATCCCCAGTCTCCAGTTTCAGATTAAGCAATGTTCCTCTATTACAACAAGCAGTTGATCACACACAGCACACAGGCTGCTTCCTGTATTGGCCATTCCTCATACACAATAAATATGCAGTAGGAGCTAGGTATCATCATAATGTGCTACATCCTAACTAGACTTCTGTAGGGCTGTAATATCTGAATAGCTGGTACCTCCATGGACAAACCCAATCACCTTTCTGGGTAGGAACTCATAAATAGATAGTCAGGCTTATGAGTACAAGTGGTTGCATGGTGAGAAAAGCTCCAGCATAACTGGTGTCTCACGCTCCCACTTTCAGGTGAACAAGAGTCATGAGATTTTGATTTTTTTAACACGAAGTTGCATTCCAGACAAAAATTACATTCTTAAAGGTGTTCTGACTAATACTTACTATGGAGAGAAAAGCAGTTAAAAGCAGTTAAAATCACCAGACCACTTTGATCCAGCACAAATTTTTGACACTTAGGACAAATTTTACCCTTTGCTGAACTTGACTGAGATATGAGCTAGATTCCACATGCATGACTGAGGACAAAAATTAGCTTATTTAATCTGTCCAAAAGTCCTTATTTTTTACCTTTAACATTACCAATAGAGAAGCAAGAAAACCTATTTATCCTGCTTATAACCCTTCCTAGTCTATCAGGAGCAGCAGGTCAAGAGACACTGCAGCTTGCACTAAGGACACACTGGAATTCCTATACCCATTCTCCAGCTCTTAAACCTTCCAAATCAGTCCTGCATGCAGAACAACAATACACTGATAGCAATGTGTCCTGGACCCTGACATGTTTCGGTAGAGGAGGAAAACCTTGGCTCATTCTGCATAAAGAATTTACAAACAATGCATTTTCTGGGGTTTCAATGCACTAAGCAGTAGACTGCATGAATACCATGCATCTCATTTAATGAATATTTAATAAAAGTATAAAATACTCAAGAGCAAATTTATTTGGTATGGATGCTTACTGCAAACGCATATTAAATCAGCATGAATAACTGCAATGAACAGATGATAAAACTTAAATGCAGCAACCTGGCATGTGTAGTTTTGTCCCATGTATTTAATGGCTGTAACAGAAAAAGCTGAAGGACATAAATGAATCAACATGCAAAATATTTATGTATACATATTATAAACTGTAAACTACTTCTGTAAAGCCAGATCATTCACATGCATGAAAATGCATGGGAGTATAAATGCATGCCAGGCACATAGTTTTTTAAATTATTCCTAAAGAAGGACCTGAAGAAGCTAGCAGGAGTATTCATTCAAGTAAAATTATAACCTCAGACTGTAAATAGAGACACAATTTACATACACTTGAAAAAGCCTTTACAGTTGTGTTAACCTTGGCCAGCTGCCAGACACTCACCCAGTCACCCTCTCACTCCCCCTCCTCAACAAGACAGGGGGAGAAAAGAAGATGAAAGAGCTCATGGGTCAAGATACAGACAGGAAAGTCTTACCAATTACCATCACAGGCAAAACGGAGTCAACTTGGAGAAAACTAATATATTGCAATTAAAAATAGTTTTGGTTGGGAGAAGCCAAATTTAAAACACCTTCTGCCCCTGTCTTTTCCTCAGGCTCAACTTCATTCCTGTCATTCCTTCATTTCCAGCTCCTCTACCTCTCCTCACCCTGCCCTGAGCAGCACAGGGGGATGGCAGCTGGTGAATCCATAACAGCTCTTCCCTGCTGCTCCCTCCTCGTCATGCTTTTCCCCTGCTCCAGCATGGCTCCCTCCCATGGCTGCAGTCCCTTCAGGATGAGCCTGACTCCTGTGTGGGCTCTCCACAGGCCACAGGATCTTCAGGAAATCTCCATSCCCCTCTAGTGTGGGGTCCTCCATGGGCTGCAGCGTGGATACCTGTTCCACCATGGTCTCCTCTCCACAGGCTGCAGGGGAATCTCTGCTCTGGCACCTCCAGCACCTCCTCCCCCTCCTCCTTCTCTCACCTTGGCATTCACAGGGCTGTTTCTCACACTTTTTTCCACACTACTCACTGCCGTGCAGTGTTTTACCCTTTCTTACACATGCTCTCCCAGAGGCACCCCACTCATGGCTGAGGGGCTCAGCTGTGCCCTGCGGTGGGTCTGTTGGAGCCAGCCGTGTCCAGCACCTGGCAGCCCCAGCCTCTACTCACAGAAGCCACCCCTGCAGCCCCCYCCTCTGCCTCTCCCAACACCTCACCACAGACACCCAATATAAAGGCTAACATTTCTGTGTCTATCACTCCATAACTGTAAGTATTCAAGGCTAAAACCTTTTGACTTAACTGCCTTTTTCTTGAGGAAGAAAAAATAAAAGGCCAAATCAGCAACCCTACACGTCTTCATTGGAGAGAAAGAAAAAAAACTACACAAAACTAATCGACAAAAAAAACAGCTTGAGTTGTCATTGGAAAGATGAAGTCAGCACTGTGATTGGAAAATATCTATTTCATATGGATCCCATTGGATGGCCCTTTGGAAAAAGCAGTAATGGCAAACTCTGAAATCTTCTTCTGCAGCATCTTCTTTAACTGATGCTATGCATCCTGCAGGATTCACTTTTAATTTTTGAACTCTTTCCCATTCCTTTTAGCTTCGATAATAAGGTCTGTGATACTCAGTAATATCACCAAAGACCTGTCATTAACTGGTATGTTTAATAATCTTCCTACAAGATACCTAAACAAGTGTTAGATATGCTGTAGTTCTTCCCTCCACATTACTGTGCCATCACTCTGGCACATGAGCTGACCAAAAATCAACTCGCATATGAAACTTCCCCCAATTCACAGTGGGGAGAGACCCCATTTGGGGCATTTTTGGAAAGAATTCATGAATCGGGGGTTTAATTTAATCATTTCAGCAACAAAACTGTACAGAAAGTTTGAATCTGAAGTTTCAGGAGTTGAGTGATTATTTAAGTTATGCTGAAGCATTCAATTTTTAATCAAATCACTTAATTTGCATCAAACTAGCATTCATTTGTTTAAAAATTGACTTTAAACTGAAAAGAAAAAAAAACTGAGTATACTATTTTACTTCAGAAAAATACTTTGATATAAAAACCTGAACACTGTGGAAAAAAAATTTAATTTCATACCTTTCCTGCCAACCTAACTTTTTGGCTCACCTGCCAAACTGAAAATGTCCATTCTTTGCTTTTTTGCATTGCAGGATCGAGTTTCACATATTAAGTCTTCAAAATTAACTGCAATACTACGATACAGACCCTGATTGCAATGGCATTGCATTTCAAATCAGTACCAGGACTCCATTAGGGTAGGATACTAATGCATTAAAGTGCTGACATTTATCAGGTAGGTCACATTCATACTTCAAGATAACTGGGAGAGGTTCTGATCCAACAACAGTACGCCCATGGGTTGCAGAGACTGGAGATGAACCCTCCCCTCTGTGGGATTCAAGACAACGTCACCATCCAAACTTCCAGTTGTGCAATTATGGGCACCCTGACTGAATGGCATCGTTCCTCATGCAGATTGGCTCCATTTTATCCCTTTCCTTTGCCATTTAACGTTTTAGTAATTATGGGCTCCTAAAAGGCTTCTGGAAGGCCAGCTCACAGAAGAGCACAAGAATGGCCAGGAGCTCAGATGTCATGTTTTGCGATTCTAGCAATCTCAAAATTTCATTTTTGAAGAGAAATCAGACTTTACCAATAACTCCTCCAGGCAACTTCCAGCTGTAGGTACAGCAGCAATTCCCTTTCTCTCAGTAGTTACTATGGTTTCAGTAAAACTCATTGAGATTTYTGATGCAAACGGCTTTTTGGAAGCTAAGGTTGAAAACACCGAAATGATTCAACAATGTTTTGATATATTAGGAAATTCACTTCTAGTATCAATAGTTAAAAGAACTTTGATTTTTATTCTGAGTTTCACTGCTAGGGAAAAAACCCACATCTGACAGACAAAAGGTCACAGGGCTTGACTAAGCAGCTAATGAGACAGTCTGCATATTCAGCTGGACAGTCGTCTCATTTTCCGGTAGRTGCTGCCTGCTAAGGACTACAATACTTCTCCATAAGCATCTGACAACTGAAAATACATTTCTTGGCATTATAGAAGAATGAATCCTGAAAACTACTGGTTTCAAATGACTGAAGGGAGATTAAGTGTGTAGTATCTTTTCCCAGGAAGTATCTCAAAAACGCCAGTATTTCCTTATAATTTGAAGAGATATTCACAGCATGAGAATTCAAGTAATATTTATTATGACAATATTCTAGTTTGGCCAAACTGCACATAATACAGAAATTATCTGAAGGGAGGGGAGGCAGCGATAAACTATCTCCACATTTCTCCAGTCTTTAGATTAGTGCATTCTTCACAAAAAATTAAAACTCCCTCTCATGATCACTTGGATGCAGCCTCAGACACYTTTGCCCTCAATATGGCATTGACATTTGGAAAGTGATTAGACACGGCAACTGCAATGGTGCCTTGTCATACCTGGCTGTGAAATGTGAAGAYAGAAGATAAAACAGCCACAGCTCTACCACTGTATGGTTTCAGTGCAGGGTAGCAAAGATTCAGAAAAATCAAGAATAGGGAATCAGATTACAAAGCTTGATTGTGTTTTGTCACTGAAAACCAGAGACATTTCTAGCAGACAAAAAGCAGGAGCCACATACAAGTCAAAATGCTTCATCRATTAGACACAGGTCAGAAAAGCCATAAAGCAATACTGATGACCATTCCTGCATCAACTCTAATGTCAAGTGGTTGTACTATTTTACTCTTGATATGAAAGTATATATTTAGAATTGACAGATTGAAAAAARTTATATGAAATGTTGAAATGTTTTATATAAAAAACAGTTAACCTATTGCTACATTTTATACCACAACTTTTGTTGATTTTCAAAGTGAATTAAGAACAGGCTATATTAATAACCAGTTATGTATACTGCTGGTTGTTTRTTTTTTCAAATTATCACTTAATGACACTTACAGAAACCATTAAAAATGCATGGCAGTCATTATAGCCAGTATGAAGTGTTGCACTTCATTTAATGACTAAATTGTAATTACCTGCATAGAAAAGCACAAGATAATATGAACACCAGTAACTGAATTTAACATGTTTTTATTCGGAATTTTGAGTACTGTAAATTATTGTCTATTACTGCAGTTACAATCCTGAATAATGGGATATGCATAAATACAGAAAGACGTGATCTATTTGTGTCACAGAAAGGATTCAGAGAAGCACCATGTTTTATTAAAGCACCCACTAGTGCAAAAAGGGTATATTTCCTATTTTCTTACTTAGAATTTGCTCCGTTCCCCACTCAAGTCAACGACAGTTTTAATATTCACTTCTTCGGCAGTTCATTTAAGTCCTTAGGGTCTGATCAAATGTCCAGAAGAAATACTTCCACAGGCCTTCAGAGATTTTATGCAATCCTGCATAAGCACTATGTTAAGCTTTAYAGTGTATCTAGCCTCCTCCCTGGCAGTATTAAATCACAAAATAGGTCTGATTGATTCCATAATGATTTGATCATGTGCTCATGCCTGACTGAAATCAAACGCATATGACTGGATGCTCTGGTCTTATTAGGTAGTAACAATAATGGGACCATAGACGAGAGAAATAAAATTGTCCAGAGAGAGTAAGTCAAAGCTATTTACTGATAGCTGCAATGTTTCTTTACAGAAGAAGAAACCAAAAGTCTTAAAATAAGTTAAGTAAATTCCAAGGACTCATGTCATGTGACAAACCAATCTATTATTATACAAACAAAATGTAGTAGAGTGCTGTCTATTTACCTGTCTRCCTACCAAAACAATTATTTTCAAAGAGCAAATAAGCTGATACTAGAGATGTTCTATTTCTAAGGGCCAGGTTCCTTCTGTAGAATCTTCAAAACACTAAATATGRACTGAAGAAATAAATTATGTCAAACCAGAGTCTAGTATGTTCCCAAATGTACTGTTTTGTGCTCCATTTCATGGCAATTTAAAATTCAAAAATTTATCCATTACGCCATCTTCTTATTTATAAAGTCTTTCAGAAAGCAATGCAGCCAGGGAAAACTACACCAAAACAGCATGTAGACAAAACCATTAACAAGGATGACTGATACAATAAAACAAGGCAGCCTGAACTGCTACTTCTGTTGTAAACATCAAGAATTGGAAACTTTGCAGTAATAGCAAACTAATAGCTTGCCATTACATACARGGGGAATTCTTTCTGCACAAGGTATGTACCATTGAACCTAGAGTGATCTCAGCATACTGCTCCCTTTTAGAAGGCCAGCCTATACCCTTCCATTAATAGATCACTCACAGGAACTTAAGATGAAAAACTATAAAGATTATGAAGTATTTCTCCAAAATTTATACCTGAATTTGACCTTAATTCATTTCCCAATTACACAAAACAGGCTTACTGGATTGCATACTTAAACAAATCATACAGGCACTTAAAGAAGAAAACAAATTATTACTGTCAGCTTAACAAATAAGCCTTAAGTATGAAACCAACAAAAAAGATGGAATTATGATAAAACCTAAGAAATTATTAATTCAAATGGAGTACAGCTGGTCTACTTTATCAGTTAAGGTTGAATTAAAAGTACTGTTTTAGAGTAGTTAGATTTCTGTTCCTACCTCACTTAAATAAATTTTTTAATAGAAGAATCTCCCATTCTTCCCTTTCTCATATTCTTTTGTTCCTTTCAGCAACTAACTATTCTCCTTGCCCTCTAAACAAGTCCTCACAGAAAATTCCAAGGGAACAATCTGGGGATAAAATGAGATTCCAAATCCACAACTAGGAAATATCCACCTGTTTCCTCCTTTTTTTTTTTCCCCCTCCTTTTTTTCTTTTTTTCCTCTCTCCTCCACATCATGTAAATACAAGTCCCTGGCTCCTTTCCCTATTAATATGGTATACGCTGAAAAAGGATCCAGCATGCTGGAATAGATTCTCTAGCAGGAATTGAAATTGCTGTTCTTGAGCATTTTATTTGACAGCATACCTGGAAATGCATTACATAATCCATTGTTTTAATATTTCCGCAAACTGTAAGAAACAAGGTAAGTCTTTGTTACATGTAAATCAGCAAATAAGGAAAGTYGCACTCACAGGCTGTTAAAAGCAAACAGTTACACTGTGAAAGGGAACTTTTAGTCTGAAAAGAGCTGCTATTGTTACAGAAAGATGAAGATGCAGTATCACAAAACCAGCAGTTACCAGCTCCAGAAAGCATTCTAAAATAAATTTCAATTTTAGTGGTCACATTATACTACCTTCTTCCTCCTTTATTAGGAATTAAGTCCATTAGAAGATAATCATGTCTAGCCTAACGTGACAACAAAACATTTAAGACCATGAGCAACTTATTCTGAAAGAGTCAGGAATAATTTCTCAACGGTTTCTTCTTATTATTTTAAAGAATTATTTTGCAAAAAAATGCTGTACAAGTGTCTATTCATTGCAAAGATCCAGGGAGCTGGTGAACCATCTCAAGACCTTCTCAGGAGCAAATGCTGCACTAAAAAGATGACAATGGAAGCAAGACTTTGGTTAGTTGTTTTAACCAAGTAATTTGGACTACCATAGTCTCTGTTTATGAAGTCCACTCTCAGTACATGGCTTATCTCAAAAAGACACTACACCTGAAAACCTGGGCACCAAAGTCCGCACTACTTGTATCCAACGTACAAGTAAAACTAGCATACATGTAAGTAAACATGTATGTGCAAAATAAAATTCCACCTGACAACAAGAATTTAACAGCGTAAATGATACAAAGTAATGTATAATATCATGTTGCAGTAGCAGAAGAGAAACTTGGAAAAGCTTTTCTAGTTCCTGCTTTATTTTACACACGATCATTAAATTAGTTGCCAATTACAAGAAGCATGAACTTGCGCAATGTAAGCCTCTGATCCCTCCCCACCATCTCAGATTAGAATAAAATTATGATAGTTGCCACTCATGATAAATGACTTACAGGGAACAGTAGGTAAGTGATAAATTACTCCATTTTGCTAAACAGCAATTTTAATTCAGTTCTAAAATGGCTAGACCATGCAATTTCCTCACTAATTTTCAGTTCCTTTTATTTAATCACACAGAATCTGTACTTCAAAAGCAAATTGCAACTGGGGAGGGAGAGTAAAGTGAGCAGGAGTTTTTAGGAATGATGCCATCTTAGTGTACATTAAATACTAGACTGCAAGAAGGTGAAAATCAATGGATCTTTTTTCTATGAACAGTCATATCTTAAAAAGCAGATTAGAAAGTCCTGCAGTTTATATAATAGTGACAATGCCTTTCACATAATTACTCAAAACCCCTAAGTTTGACATCATAATTTTAAAGGCATTCTTATTAGATTAAGAATAAACTGCAAAACACCAAATATACATTACACTTCTACATCCACAGAAAAAGAAACTAGTTTTACTCAACATTAAGTTGCCCTCAAACTCAATGAGGGGATTTGGTCAGCTGTTGGGAAACAGGCTAGCATTATACCAACAAATAAATACAGGCTTCAGTTACTTCATCAAGGTAAAAACTGCGCTGAACAACTTACAAAAGGCCTTTTCCAGGCCTCAAGGCTCCCACTGACTTTGCAGCTAAACTGCAAAATACAGATTTTCAGCTTTCAAAGGATCAGAAGCACAGAGGCTTTCGACACCAGATTGCTTATAGAAAGCAGAGTTGGCAGAAAAACTGACATTACAATAGCAAAAATAGTGTTTTTAATTTTTCTCTCTGTAACTATAAAACTTCTGCAAATGCAAGTTTTAAAATTAATCTGGTTTGAGTGATGACATAGGAAAGGTAAAGTTCTTTCTCCCCATCCTGGGCTGGCTCTCTTCTGCCTGCAGGGGAGAACTGCACAAAAAACAAATGGAGTTGTTCTTGCAAAAATTGAAAGCAGCCTGCATCCTGGAAAAAAAAATAAAATAAAATCCAATATCTGGTCTGCTTCTTGAACAAAGCAATACCACCTTACTCCTCGCTGAGGGTTTTCCAGAAGACTTGCATTCATTTTTCATTATCGTAAGTAAAAATGTGGATTAGGAAAGGAAGAAATACTTAAGATTGCTTTGACTTTGTATTATATTTAACATACACTTCAAATGAGTGAATAAGGAAGAAAATAGTCCCAAACTAACACATTACATGAATTTATCATAATATGAAGACAGCTAAGTAGTTAAATGATCTGATAAAGAACATTTCCAATGCTAATAACAAACTTCCGAAACATAAACTGAACACCTCTCTTACGGCACCACACAGCATTAAGGGATTAGTGCAGCATGCCCTGGGGTTTGGATGCAATAAAAAACAACAAGCAATTTTCTGGTCCTAATTAACTCCTGTTAAAAGAAGCCCTGTGTAACAACAGATTTTCTAGAGACACAGAGGGAAGGCCACTGCAATGGTGTTATGTGCATAATGAGCCATTTTTTAAAACCAGTTTTGCACTAGTGTCAGAGAGGTATTACAGGAATATGTAGTATTTCTCAGTAGTAAGAACCACAGCAATGATTTGAAAAAGGGAAACGGAAACAAACACCTCCTAAAGGTTATTATACACAACTGTCACAGTTTTTCAATTTGTGCCTAATATTGCATCATTGAAGGATACATCTAAACACTATGTCTACATATAAACACTGGGAAAAAGTCTGTTGGATCTCTGTGTTAGTCCTCAAAACTTCTTTGGAAGAAGCTATTTACAACTCTTTAATTTCCCATGTTTATAGGAAGACTAATATGAAAACTATTTTTTTATCACATTTTCCAGCCCACTGAGGATACTATCATCTAATAAAGTTTCTCTCGCATTTAAAACAAAGAAACATGTTTTCAAGTTACTGAGTATATGTAAGGAACCAAACTGTGAGAAACTGGATTGCAGGACATTTGTCTCAAAGATTCCTTATCTGGGTGGAGAACGTGATGAACCAAACTGTGAGAAACTGGATATTCCTTATCTGGGTAGAGAATGTGATAAGGGCGACTACAAGGTCACAGAGACCTTTGGTTTGTGAGGGGCTTTGTGTTGAGTCATCCTGCCAAGCCATGCCCTTGCCTTGTGACAGGCGGGGCTGAAGCCCCGTGCAAGGTGTGCCCATATGCAGGAATGCAGAGATGGGCAACTAAGTGCCRTCGTCATGGAAACTGCAGCCCCTGGATGGGAATAAAAGGGGCTGCAAAGACAAGACCRACGAGAGGCGCTACCACCCACCACSGAAGACACCGAAAAGCCTTCCCGCAGTGCTATCGTCCACTGCCGACAACACCGAGAAGCTCTCCGACTTGGACCCCCGTTACGCCTTGGATTCATGGTGGTGACTATTCTTGCTACTCTATCCCGAATGCTTGCTTGATTTCTGTCTTTTTATTCTATTCTATCCTATCGCTACTACCTCAGTTTTTACTATTGATACGCTACTGCCTCAGTTTCATTTTTTGCTTTTAATAATAAAAGCCATTCTGGGTGTACGGCATTTGACCCCGTTTGTGTCTTAATCTCGCTCTGGGGATCACATCGAAACCTCCCCCAACATTGGATCGGGACAGTATATGAGGAATATATTCCATGAAAGAATCCTACAGCAACAAAGGAGACCTGAAAAGCTGAAGTCTTAACTGAAGCAATCTAATGTTTAAAATAATGAGGAGATGTGCTTGTGGCCTATTGCTACCTGCTAGAAATTTTTGATCTAAACAAGCAATTCCTGATATCCCATTACAATGCATTCTCTCTAAAGAAAGTTAAAGGAACTATTATGTTAGCTAAAAACACTAAAAGAACTTTTTTTAGAGATTAAATTCTGGTTATATAAGAACATCAAAGCTTTACAAAGACAGACAGACCATTAAGCCAAAAATACTATTTGAGCTTCGTCAACTTAATTCACTATTACATGGCTAATAATTCAGCCAAAACTCTATTTTTTATTTTTTTTTTTTAAATAAGGCCTTCTATGAGAAGCAGCAATATGCCTTCTGCTGCTGTATTTGGTATTTATTTTGGTACCTCATTCTTAGAGTTGCCTTCAGCCACCAGTAACTAGATCAAAAGTGTCCAAATGAGCTACAGGAGTAGAAAGCTTTCATTTCTCTTTCCACATATGCTGATTTCACCTGTAAATACTTAATGAATTTTTATATATCCTGTCCAATGAATCATTAAAAATGGACCCCAAAATATCCTTATATGCTCCTTCTCTTATTTTTCAGGCTATGTAAGACAACTATTTACACTAAAGCAATGAGATCTTTATTAACTGTCTGTGGTAGCATCTTTGAAATCTGCAATGTTTTTGCAAGTTAAAAAAGCTCATCATTCTGAATTAGCAACTGAAAAGGGATTTAGATTGGACACCAAATCTTGGAATAATTTCTGGTTTGTGAAAGAACACGCTGTTTTGTTTTCCCCTTTTTCATTATTAAAAATGAAAGTAAGAGTTATAAATRAGTTGTAACATTTTAAGAAACAGTTTGTTCTTCCAAAGGAGGGTAAAGGTAGAAGTGTTTCTCATTTAGTGAGCAAAAGAATATTGCTATTTTAAATTGGCTTGCTTTTAACAATTGGTATTGAATTCTAGTATTACTAAACTTAAATAAAAATTCAGATTACCTTCCTCCAAATGTTAAATTGACTAATGATCACTACACTGATTAATGAAAATTGTTTTTAATTTCCCTTTATGAATGTAATTGGCAAACAAAACTAAGGACAACACACAAATATTTAAGTGATGAGCACGCCACAGAACCTTCTTGATTTGGGGTAAGAACAGACCCCTTCTTCTCTGGAAAGAAGAATCAACTGTATATCTAGATTTAAAAAAAAAAATACAGTGTGTATTTTAGAATGGAGGCAAATAAAATATTTTTAGTAACTATTTGTATAACAATAGTGACTCCTGTCTAGGTCATGGCCATAAAGACAGCTGAACTGTCTGTATTTTACAGAGGCTAACACCCATAGGTATTTACACAGAACTGCAACCACCTGTATCRTAAGAAACATTCAAGGGCAAATCCATAGCACTTGGTACATAATCATGAAATGATTATTTCAACACATAACATACTCAAAGTTTCCCAACATACATAAAACCTTGATGGTTATGATAGTGCTGTTATAATATAATCTTAAGGCTGTGATACACCTTCCTAGAAACAGCTGGACCTATTACTTAAATTTTTCTTTTTTTCTGTTGTTTCAATGCTGCCCTCCACTTCCCTCTTAGTTTTTTCTCCTTCAGAGACCATTCTTATAGCACTGTAATTCCTGCTGAGAGGCAAAGATAGGCTAAGCTGTATGCTGCTCGGTATTCTTACTAATCAGCAGCCACTGGAAATGCCCAATCACATCTGAAGATCAGAATAGGCCTTAATCACAAAAAGGCTGTATTTCCATTCTTTGTGCAGTAGCCAGATATAAAACAAAAATAAAAGTGGGGACATGTTAAGAATATGGGTAAAAGGCCAAATGAATTCAAAGTAGTTTAACATGCTTTATCTTGGAAAAGATACTAAACCCTTATGAAATCTACAGAAGTCTGACAGATGATATTATATACTGATGTATTGTAGCCATTTTTTTTTCCTGTCTGGCATGCTACTACAGGTTTTACTGGATTTAGGTGTTATTCTACTGTACCGCTCGCTGGAGGACTGGTAAGTGTATTGGCATTATTGTTTTTTTCTTAAATTAACACTCACTTTCCAGGACAACAAACAACAAAACAAAGTACAATGATTTTTGTAATATTTTGATAGGATACAACTGTTTTTCACAATCCTTCCCCTCCCTAACCTCAATCAAAATTTAGGTTATGATATTTCAGAACACAGGAGTTATTTGGTCAAGAGCTCTGTAGATGTCAGCAAGGGTCTATATCTGGAGAATATAACACCAGGGTTTTGTGTAAATAACAACCACAGATATTCAGATGGTAATTTCACATGYGACGGTCGCAAAAATTGGGTTTACCCAATTGCAAACAATTTTTTTGTTAATGAACACAGATAGCTATCAATGTAATTTACATTAAGTTATACAGGAGTAGCAGCAGCTACCTAACAAACAGTGATTTTTAGGAAACGAGTGCTACTGAAACAAATGCCCTAATCCGTTTCAGAGCTCAGTCATTGACACTACAAAGCCACTTTGTGAAACAAGCCTGCTTAAGGACGTCCTGATTCTGTAGTGTGAAACAGCTTCTTAAACACATAGTAAGAGATCAGTGCAATATTAAAGCTCTTAAACCTATTCCCCCCACACCTTTTTCCATGATTGCCTAAAGCTTACCCCCATACGGTGATAGAGGAGGAAACAATTTAAAGAAACTTGATGGACACATTAAGAAGTTTCAAGTAACAACCGTAAGTTTTCCTATATTAAACAGAAGACAATTCTATCATTTCCTCTTCCTTAAGATACATACCAGGACTTGACAATATGTACTCTTTAAGAGAGTTTATGTTCTAACATACTACCAGTAAGCTATATCAACATAAAGATTAAGACCTACTCTCAATATCAATTTTTTTTTAAATGAGACTTTTTAAAAGCGATAAGTATGTTTCTTGGCCTGACCATATTTTTTAAATTTTATTGAGCAATATGCACTGTTTTATTTTCAGCTATGAATATATAAAAGAGGCATGTCTAAATTTATCTTTACAGGACCATTTTAGGCATGTACTGTAAAAAAAAAAAAAAGATTTCTAACTATCATGAAGTCTTATTATCAAATCTGAGAAAAATCCAAGAAAACTTCTGCAAGTGGCAAAATAATCAGTATTATATATGTTATGCATTTAGTTTTTTGAAGACTGACTAGCTCTTTTTCCATGAATTCAGTATTACCCACTGATCTTTATTTTTTTCAGAAGTCATAAGTCTTTGAAACTGCTTGATAAGGAGGCCTCCCTACTGAGATTATCAATAGTCTTTTTATAGAAGCCTGCAGTAACACTGTAAAAGCAAAAGAAGATTAGCAGAGTATAAAAATAATTGGACTCTAGTGCTGTATTGACATTTTAGAGGAAAGATTTGCTGTCATGTCTGGGCCAAGTTATCTCCTGGTAAATTCCACTGAAGACAGCACATTCACACCACCAATACTTTATCCTGTTCTTTATGCAATAAATATGCTTAAGAAGGTGAGAGACTTACAGTGTCATAGACACTTTGACATATTTGCATCATTACATGCATGTAATATAAAACTTAAGATCTCATTTCTCAGGTGATGGAAAGGGTAGAAAAAAGATACAGATAGAAAGAGTGACACTGTCAGAAACATTGACTCATCTTAAAAACATTAGATATTAACAAGTAATTTCACTTCTTAAAGAACTTGTCTAAAATAACTGGCCAACATATTTCATTATTATTGCTGCACAGAAGCTTAGTATTATTTACAGCCTCATGCCCTATGGATATGAAGAAAAAACAACAACAAAGTAATCATCCAAAGAACACTTACATAAAAAACACAACTAAAAAAAATTTAACATATCTTACAAAGGATAATCAAACGAGAGGAGGTGAGATATTCTACTGACAGGCATAGTACATAACTTTCAGATTTGGCTGCTCTTCCTTTTTCAATAATCTAATCTGCATGCAAGGTCTAAAGTTTCTCTACATATCAAGGCACAAAGATTGGGTTCACCACAGCTGCTGGTACTCCACTAAGCTACTGGCCAGAGGGGGAAGGGGAAGAAGCAATGGAGTCTGTATCCTTGGTACCAAATGTTTTGGCAACTGACATCTATTCTCTACAAGTTTCCATCTCCTAACCAATGAGGAAAAAAATGCAAGACTGAAGCCTGTGTCAACAGCAGCAGGAGCCACAGGCTGGTTCCTCCTGCACAGCTTGAACACGACTCTTGGTCCCACATAAAACTACACAGGAGTCAGGAGAGCAAGGAGTATAACTGGATTGACTATTCGAACACAAAAAACTGCAGTGTAGGAAAAATTCTATGCAAACTCTAGGTATAATAAACACCTTCCATTCCCCTCAGAAGAAATAAGACAAATTTTTATTCTTCCCTACAGCATAAACTAACTGAAAATTTGCTTCAAATCATAATTTGAACACAAATGCTCTTACTAGCTGCCTCCACTTTTTCCCCCTCCGTCCATGCCTCATGGGTCCCTTGTAATTACTGCTCAGCTGTTTAGACATACAGCCCCAGAGGCTGGTTAGGTCTGACATTTACTACATTAGGAAAATGCCATAGTGCAGTAGCCAGAGTGACAGGATCACTATACATTCAGAAAATGTTTGCACTATGAGTTCCAGAAGCTAGTAATTCAACCTCCTTCTACAACCCAGTGTTTTCTTTGGATTGCTGAATATGGTTTTGCTTTTCTAAAGTCTCTCTTCATTTTATAGTACCCTGAGAAAATGAGTAAAGCTCTCTATGCACAATACACAAGACACTTGATTCTGAGTACATGTCACTAGACTTCTAAAGCCATTTGATGACTACTCTGAATACCTTCAAATTAATTAAAATTGAAGATGTCTTCACATCAAACACTAGCATTCATCACTGAAACATCAGGTCAGTTATTACGTTCATGAAATTATTTAAACCTTTCTGAACTTCCAGGGAAGAAAGAATTACTGCATCTGCCAATCAAGAAAACATGCTGTAATTGTTATCTATATTTCTCCCCAAGGCTCCAACTCCCTACAGATTCACTAAGAGTTTTGACTGCAATCCTTATAGCATTCAGTTTTGGTACTAATAGGAAGCTGTGTTTAAAGTATATTAGAAATCCCACCCCTCAGTACTATTGTTGAGGTAAAATTATACCTCATTATTCAAATGAAACAGTGGTACAATTGTAAATGGTTTAAGATAAAAGGTATGTCCATAATTAAAATTCTGCTTAATTATCATTAAACAAGAAATCTGCAGACTAGCTGTCCAGTCTTTCCTGATTTCTCTTCTACTTGTGTTCATTTTTGTTGGATTCCTAAATTGAAATTTAGAGGTAAAACACAATTTAACTCCAGGATAATTAGATTATTTTATTATTCATGGATTATTTGTTTGTACATTAGTCTGGGGCTATGGAGACAATATGCACACTGAAGTATTTCCATTTTATAAGCCAAAGCAGGAAGCGTTCACCAATCTGCTAGCCACAAAATTACAACTGTTTGATGTATCCAAGGGCAGCTCATGCAGCTCTTGTTTTGTCTTGCTACATCCCTCTCAGTTATTTCCCTACTCCCCCAAGACAGAGTTAATAAGCAACCTTTCCATGCTGCCATCCAAGAAACACAGACCAATTGATTTAGGCAACTTCAGTCTCCCCACTTTTATTTCATTTCCTCATCTTCCAATTTTGAGCCTGTTTGTGCAGCCCCAAGCACAGCTGAAGAACAGCCTGCACTGGCTCCTCAGAACACTATAATAAAAGCAACGGAGAACTTTTCTTCATTCATTCTGTTGKTTTTTTTTGTCAAGTGGATTCCTCTCACAGTAAATGACCCAATTAAATGACAAAATCCATTTACCCCTGTAATAGCAAAGAACTATTTCAGAAGAAAGAAAAACTACTGCTAAACATTCTATTGAAATTCAGGAATTTACCCAAGATTTCCAAAGTGGTTTCAAGAGAAGTTGGGTCTTGACCCATTTCTGATGATGCAGTAATCAGCATACAGATATTTTTCCCTAGCAAGTGAGTAGGGCTAGGACAAGACATTTTTGAACATTCCTTGGCTTCACTCACAACTCATAAAAGGACATTAAATCATCCTCTTAATGTCATCAATTTTGAAGTCTGGCATTCTGTTTGGAAAAGCACACTTCCATTCCCTTAACGCTCCAGTAGTTTTGTAAAGTACCACAGCAGAGTAACTTTCACCTGACCTACTAGTACCCATGCTCGCTCCAGTGCTTTGGGTGTTTTTCCCTATAGTCACAGCTGACCATAGACAATGAACTAGGAACCAAACAAACCCCAGATCCTTAAGTGGAGAGATGCAGGATAATTTTGTATTTTAGCTCCTATACACCTACAGCTTTCTCTCATTAAATGAGCTGTAACTTGAGTAGTGACCCAATTCTGCTGTATCTTTTATTGTTAGAACAAAACCAATTATGAACAGCTCCCAACAAAGCTAAATCTTTTCACGTTTTTCTTAAAACACTCTGCTCATTTCTGATACACTTAAATTTAATTCAGTCTCTGTAGACCTCGCAATGCCTTGAATGTACACAGATAAATGCAGAAAGATTAAACATTTTCTTACTGTGTCCTACAACAATGTGCTGAGAGTTTAATTATTATGTTAATTCAAGCATTGGGCCCAGTGGATTTATTATATCCCAGAAGGTAATACAATCCACCCTGAAGTGAGATGTGAGCATTAGCTGCATCTAAGTATTTTGTCTACAAATATTTAGGCAGAGTAACTAACAGTTATGCACTAAATAAAATATTCTTAAAATCTAATCCTAATTTTGGAGCATTTTCCTCAAGTAGATGAATAGTTCCTCAGAAAAGTACTGAAAATATAGTTGCCTGTAGGAGCAAAAGCTTGTGCCTTGGCCAAGCATTATCACCCCAGATTCCAGCCTTTTAAAGCAAGACTGGTATTTATGGAGTATAATAAAGATCTTTGTCTAATATCTTATGCAGATATATACCGTTATAGGATGACATTYTGGGGAAAAAAAAAGAATCTATTATTTTCCACTGCAGGACAGGACTGGATACTGTCCACACTATATTAGGAATCAGAACAAGAATACCCAACCCTAAAAATAGCACATTTGGAATAAAGATGGCTTATTATTAAAGAGAAGAAATTTCCCAATTGGATGGTTTAAAGGAGCAGCACTGGAAGAAATAGCAGTCACTGAAGATTGAGGTTTGTCCTTTTTCCTGATAGACAGGACAAGTGTTTCTGATCAGCTAGCCCCAGGTTTTTATCATTCATCTAGAAAAAATGCCTAGTATTTTTTTTTTTTTTTAAATTATCCCCAGACTCAACCAATAATTTCCTTATTTTTCTTTAGCAACATGATTGACAAATATGAAACTCAAATTTTGGACAGTTTAGAACAGAAAAAAGTGGAGAACCTTGATGGGGTGAACTTGTCAGACATTGGTAAAACCAGTGGAACTTTGCTGACTACACAAACCTTTTTTTAAGCAATGGAGCTGGAGGTAGCTTATATAGTCTTACTTTTCCTTGGTTTGCTACATCAGAGTATTTTCTATTAAAGTATCACAAAAGCACCTGTGTTGTAATTAGGAGCAATGYGACTTTCATCAAGGGAAGGTTAAAAAAAATGTTTAATATAATAAAGGCAAGCAAGAATTAATGCAAGCTTTCAGGCTTCATACTGCCAAGTAAGCCAGAGATTCTGTCTTGTGCTCATTTTTGATTATACATTTTATTTGCTTACTATCATATTGCCTTGATAACCATCACAAAGGCAATTCCATAATTACCAAATAGAAATCTTCATGTTCTGAAGAGAAAAAAATTGCAAAGGAATTCTTTTATCCATATTTTCTGAAGTTGATGTAAACAAATTCGGCTAAAAGCTTTCAAGCTGAGAAGACGTTGAAGACCACAGATGGGTCAAGCATATTTTTGTATTATTTCTAAGCAATGTGGTCACAAGAATAGTTGTTTCCTGCATTACTTTTAACATTTCCCCAACAGCAAGACCACATTCAAAGGATTCTTACACATTTCTACTCTAATCAAGTCTTATTCTTAACAATCTGTCCAGGATAGAGGCAGCACACCCTTCACGTGAAAATAACAGGCCTATTAAAGCACAGCTCTAATACAAACCTAGGGTTTTTATTGTAGGTTTGTTTTGGTTTTGTGTTTGGTTGTGGGTGTTTGTGTGGTTTTTTTGTTTGGTTTTTTTTTGTTTGTTTGTTTGTTTTGTTTTTTTTTTTTTTTAATTCTTCAAAATCTGAACTGGATCACAGTACAAGAATAATCTTGGTAATTTACAGAACCTTTACAGTTTAATTTATTATATGAATGCAATGTAATCCCTATTTGTATATATATGAATATATATACACAAATATACATATATTTGTGTATATTAGTTTATAACCAGGGAAGACTTTCTTAATGTATTTTAATTAAATCAGTTGCTTCCTCCCCATTTCAGTGATTTTTTTAGACACCTAAATTACAAAAAAAAAAAAACCAAAAACCAAAGCATTTTAAAACATCCCTTTTAGAATATACAAGCTCATCTGATATAATTTCTTCCTTAAAAACCTATGGTTGTTTTTTCTTCTTGCTCAAAAACATAAACACACTTTTTCTTGATAGTGAAAAAAAAAAAAAAAGGATGCTTTTTCCACAGCTAAAGTGAGTTCAAGTTACCATGGTAACTGAACAAAAAGTCATTAAAGGACTTTCCAGTATATACAAGGTACAGTCAGTAAGAAGTATTGGAAAGTCTTTTATGATTAATTTAAACATACAGAACTAGCAATTTCAATGTTGATTATTATAAACAAATGTCAAAAGTATACATCTTGATTATTTTTGCAGTAAGGTGCACCACAAAGAAGCTCATTAAGTAAGGGTCAATTGCTCCAAGTTGCATAAACATACCAGAATACTGGAAAATGTGTTAATGTATGAATCTTGTTACACTAAATTTTCTCAGTTTAGTATTTTTTTTGTCATAAAAAGATAACTTAAGTGAAGTATTCATTATACCTCAAATGAAGCAACTCAACTGATTTCCTGCCCTTGAGTCTGACAACTTAATGCAGCAAGTTAGCAAGAAAACAGCTATGGCATTAATTGTGTGAGAAAATACAGCCCCATACTAGCTACTACGAAGAAAATTACCTCTATCCCAGCCAAAACCAGTACATCATCTCAAAAACATAAATACATATTTCTAATTTCATCATGTAAGATGTTCTAGAGTATTAGTAGATTTCTATATTCGCTATAACCCACTGCAAATAATTGGACAGTATTATACTCACATATTTCTCAGAGCCAGACTCCAAACTTTCATTGGCATTCCTAGGGCTAGGGGTGCCAACCTTCACAAGGGGTTGTGAAATTCAGCATAACTGATATCTTAATGAACTACAGTCTTAACCCTTCCTCATAGCTGATACATTGTGTTATTCTACTCTATTCAGGGCAGTAGTCAAGCAATTCAGTCCATAGAAAGGAAGACAGGGTGGAATTTGTTTAGACACTTAAATTTACTCTGAAATTTACCTAGACCTTTAACCAACAAAGGTGACATGAACAGCTTTACTCGGTCCTCCACTACACATGCTTTTGTTCCTCTCTATTTCTACTAGCTGTATATACAGTTCTCATCCATTTTCCAAAAGTCTCACCACGGGATGCCAAAACCTGCAAAGTCATTCAGGAGATTTCAATTATAAACAAGCAATTGGCTCAGAGAACAAAATCCCACACTAGCATGCTTGTCATYGAGTCCTTTAAAAAAACAAAATAATCACATACTTTTATGCTATATCCTATCAGTCAATGCACTTCACACACAGGCCTTGCAAATTTACACCTTATATTGGGATGGGCCCTAGAACACTCTGCTAATTATTTTTGGGTTGTATTTTAAAAGGCATCTAGGATATTGTCATAAGCCCTTTACTGAAGTTGTGTAAAGATGAAAGGATGTTAATTTTAGCCTATACTTTATAAAATCCTTTGTATTTTTAGTCCTAGTTTCAAGATATTTAAGATTTGTGTGGCAGTAATGTCCAGCGCTGACAGTATATAGTGACACACAAGCACGCCACCTCACCTAAGCAAAATGCATAATCACACTTCTGAATTCTGCAGTTAGTCACCCTGCAGCACCTATGTCATGTTTTAAGGATGTGCCCATCAATGCAGAGTTTACTTCTGGATATTAGAGCTGCATTTATCTTCTTACTAAGCAGAAAGATGTGAAATACTAACTGCAAGAACATTCCAGTCATATGATAGCTATAGCACAACCTTGCATATACAAACTTTTATATGTTAATATTTTAACATATAAAAGATGCAAAGTAGAAGATTTATCCACCCTATTCCCTGGAAGAACACTATTACATTCAAGAACAATTTTAATTTAACTAACATATGAAGGTATGTTTTGGTAACTTACCAATCCTGAAATAGTTAACCTCCGGGGATTTTAGTATTTCTTTTTACATTACACTATACCTAGCTATTATCAGAGCAGATGGGAACATACTGAGGGGGCAGTTGCGTGCCACAGCACATCTTGTGGTCCTACCTACTTAATAATCCAGACTTGGGACCCATCTGGACCTCCTGGAGCTACACATTACAGTCTATGTCCCCAGATTTATTTCCTCTCCCCAGATTTATTTCCTCCTTACATGTTGTGAGGGAGGACAGGAGATAGCACGCACCTAGTTCTCACCCAGCATGGAGTTAAGATAAGACTGAATCACCCATCTAGACCCAGTCGCTGAGAAAGATTTCCAGATCTCGAAGTTTAGACACCAAGTCCAGACCTTACCTGTAAAATATTAGTCATATGGAAAGAATATTTTCTAATATTTTCTACCGTCTTTTTTTTTGGCCTCAATATCCTGAGATATCCTACATGTAGGCAAATGCACTAAACTTAAGAACTGAATTCAGATCTGGTAATTTATTCTCAGCACTTTGCATTTCACTTATATTTGAAAGTGACAAGCTGTTGGTCCAATTTTTATCAACATGTTTTTAATTAGTTCTGAATTTATGACAATTAAAGCTCACAGTTGCTTTTAAAATGAAGTTACTGAATTTGCTTTAATTTGTTTTCATTGCTCAGTGATGTGTGCATTTTAATTCACCATGGAAATACTCCATCCTCTCTGTTTTCTGGAGGGAAGGCACTACCATCAGTGCTATCATAATTTTTTTCCTGTGAAACTTATTGACTAGAAAATAGACTGAAAACAACTCTTGGGAATGCTGGCCATGCTCCACATTTGACTGGCTCCATCTGTGTCTCAGCTGACTCAAAGACCCCAATGCATTCCAAATCTTTTGGGAAAAAAAAAAAAGAAAAGAGAAATATTGCACCATAACACGGATTTGGTATTACTCATGTCTGCAGCTGCAGTTGTGCTTTTAGACAAATCACATCTATTTACTATTCTAGGGTCATATACAGCACCAAAAAGTAAAAGCTGTAATTCACTTAAAAGATGAGATGCTACACAAAAGTAAATTAGCACTTCTCAAACATTTTTTGGGGCAGAGAGAAGGAGGTTGAAGTATGATTGTCACCCTAATGAAGAAATAATTTTGGCAAGTTTTTAGAGCCTTAGTAGTAAATGACAAAATTCTATGTATTAGAAGAACAAGGTTCGACCTCGTATTCCTCAACCACATTTCTTCTCTCTTGCTTTCATTTTCCAGCAGGAAAGTAATTTTCTCTTCACAGGTCCTCTGTGAATTTGTATTGTTCATGCACCATTTCTTCTGCAAATGGCTGTAGACTGATCTATACTTGTATGAGTATCTGCAGACTACATGTCTTAATCTGAAATTGCAGCAGAATTTTCTTCCAGTAGAGCACTTTAAGAAAAATCTGTAACAGTAGTTAAAATTAATAATAGAGAACATGGAAGTCTAATAACAGAGGTACAGTATGACAACCTGTTTTCTACTTAAGCTAACATGTGTCTACTAAAAAAAAAAAATCTACCAAGACCATTTCTTTTGTAACAATTCTAAATTCAGTTTGGTTGTGGGGTGTTTCCTCCCCTTTTTAACTTGTTCTAATATTGTTTTCTTTTAAAGTAACCTTTGTAACAGTAAAACAAGAACTAAACAGGACTCTTAAAAGAATTCAGATATTATAATTAGCAAAAATAACAGTTTTATGATAGGCTATTACTTTTCTAGTTTAACTATATTAAAGGGAAAAATATCCTTGCTCTAATAGCTAATTAAAATTACTAAATAGAGAAAGCTGAATGAATTCTCCAGAGCCCAACTGTATCTCCATGCTTTAAAAAAACATTACCATAAGTGAATACCTAATGAATTATGGGGAAAAAAATCAAATTTAAATGTAACATCTGTTGCTTACTTTTCACAATATATGTTCAAGTAAGTTAGATATAATTTTTTCTTTTTTTTGCACACGTAGATTCAGTGTCATTGTTCCCTGCTCACTTCACGCTGATTAAAGATTAACTCTATTACTAAGATGACTACGTGTCTCAGCTGCTATATGTACTCTATTTACACTAAAACCACAGGATTAAAGAAACTTTGTTACAAACAAGTCTGTTAACTTCTTATAACTGCATACAGACATGACCCAATGCATGAGCAACAGATTCATCTGGTTGCCAAAGACACCGAAAGCTCAATGAACAGTTAGTATTCTTCAGCAAAATTACATTCACTTAACAGCTAGCTTGTAATTGCAGTCCCTGGCAAACACTTATAACCCCTTCCACTGCCCAAACCCTCTAACCATGAAACACACCCATAAAAAACAAACAAAAAAAAACCCCCCACAAAAAACCATACCCATACCCACTCCTTTCCTGCTAGGGATCTCATTCACATATTATAGGTCTAGCAGAGCCTTTGCAATTGACTTGTAATTAAATCCCAACAATAAAAGGTGTTAACATCAATTTTCTTTAAATTTTCCCTTTTGTGCTTGTATACATAAACGTAATAGATCCCGACCACTTATCGGAGAGGACTGTAAAGTCAGCAAAGCACTAGCCACAGCACATATCCATATGGGGAAGCCTCCTCCCCAAGAGCATTACTGCCTTTTGTTCATGCCTGTCCTGTAATTGGTGCAGTCAAGTCAGAGTAATGTGCTGGAATTCTGTTGTTCTCTTCAATGCCTCTTATCAGAGCCAGACTTTGTAATGTGTTTGAAATGTGGATTACTTGTTCAGAGAAGAAGGCCAAATGGAAGCTGAATAACCCTGACCTTTCTGAGCTTGGAAAAATCAAGAGAGTACAAAAAAGAGAACCATGCTTAACTGGAATGGCATCTTTTCATCCTTTTCAGCTGCACATTCAGTGGTCAGAGTATGGTCTAATTAAAAAAATAATCAGAGAGTTGGTAAACACTTTATTTTGTTCAAAATATATGGAGAAGGTTGTGACTGCTTTCCAAATCTTGCAAGGACAACCACCACTGATACAAGAAAACTAAAGAATGAGCAGGAAATGCTTCTACATTGAATCTACTTGTATGGTTTTCAGCTTCACACAGTGTTTCTTTCACCAACTCACCTCTGAATCACAAGTTTCCTCTCATAGGTTTGATGAATGTAATCTATGTACAGTAAATCCAGTTTCCTGTCAAAAAGATTATCCTCTTAGCCTACCACCTGGACCAAATTTTATTTGGTAAATATGAAAAACACCCTCAAAAAGAAACTGTTTGCTCCCRTGCTTGAAATCCCTTATGGAATGAACCATACCTTTGTTTGAGACTACCATTTCTGACCTGCCCACTAAACAGTTTGCAATACAACATTTATTTTCTCCACTGCTGACCTTACTCTCTAGGAGAGCCTTTGCATAATCGTCATCTTCAGATTCTCTTTAGATAATTCTCTTTTACAGGGATGCGCACACACAATAAAATCAATGCCTTCTAAAAGGACAGCAAATRGGAATCTGTTTTGACATGTCATCTATAACATTTGACAAAACTTATTTTATCATCTTTGTTGTCATCAAGAAAAGTGTTCATAGCATTCCAAGCAACTCATCTACAAAATCAGACCTAAAGTTGACAATGGTTATGCAGAGTACTGAGACTATAGCTTAATATCCTGATAGGYTCTTCTTATTTATTTGTTGTCTTCTACTACACTTAAAATAGAAGACAGTCCCTACCGCAAAGAGGTTGAAACTTGTACTTATACGTGGCAGAAAAGGGGTTCATAGTGTATTAATTGGGTTTCTGGGTATTCCAACACCACAAATAATATGAAATAAAATACATAATTTCATAATATCCCAAGATAGGTATAAAACATCTTATTCTCTATATGGCTAAAACTGGCAGGCTCTTTATTCCCATTCAGTATCCCTGCACCACTTGACTTCACTGTTCCTAATTGAGACACAATGTACTATTACATAAGGGTACTTAATTTTGTCTGTCTCYCATTTCCCTTCTTTCACACAAGAAGGCACTGCCAACTTGTAACAGAGCCACTGCAGCTACTTAAACCCATAAGAAACAAGTTTGTTTGGTTTTTTTACCCCCCGCCAACATGGCAACTTTGAGGTGCTGTGACACAGGATGCCATACCATCAGTCTTCCATTCCCAGTGTGAATAGAGAATTGTTAGGCCTATTAAGTACCAGTGCCAAAACAGAGCGATGACAATGAAAGCCCAAAACTTGAGGGTAGGATTAGTCTTAATTCTGAAAATCAGGCTTCTTCAGCTTATAGCAGAATCAGACATTACTCTAGCACAGTTAGCATTTAATATTGCTTTTACTCTGTATCAAATCCGAGGTAAAGTTTAAAAAAAAAAAAAAGGACTAACAAGCATGACACATTATTGCCCTTGTTACTGGGTTATAATACAAATGTATTTCTGTGGTCTGGCAGGAGTTGTCACTTCCACTTGCCATTGCTTCCAGTTACTGTGGTCTGATGAGACATGGTGCAAGATCACATATCACATCTTTTGAATTGAAACACTAATGCGAGTGATTTACTTAATGCAGAAATAGCTTCATAGGGAAATTTGCATGTACAAGATTTTATTGTTTTGTTGGGTTTGGAGGAGAAAGAGATCATACATCAGTCTGATGTTGACGGGTTTTTCTTAAACCACATAATACTTAGATACTTTGGTTTGAATTCTCTGCTTGACACTCACTTATTTGGCCAGYGCCTGTAATATACACAAGTTGATTTTCTCCATTTGCTTGGGTGTTTAAATCCAGAACACACACTTATGTCAAWGAAGAAAAAAGCCCACACTTTATGATTCTGTAATAACTCTGCTACAGCTTTAAATTGAAGAATTTTTACACATCTTTTCTGAAATAAAAGTCTTTACAAAGGTAAATACAACAGCAGTTTTTCATACTATAAAAATCTTGCATTCTTCTAGAATCTGGTAAAAGTGCAGGTAATTCAGCTGATTTCACTTTGTGGTTGTCATAGCATAGAATTCTCTCACTAAAACAAAAGACCATATTTCCAGACCAAAGAACTACCTAGCTGTCATTTTATTAGATGCAATTCTCCATTTTTGAAAGAATTACATACATTTCACTAGCAGAAACCACAGCTTTAAACACCACCTTGCAATGCGCCAAATCTCTTCAGCTCAAGATTGTCTTCTCTATTACCCAAATGAAATAAGACATTAGGGACAAAGGAGTCTGTCTTGGATTTCAGAATTACACCATAAGCAAGAACCTGTATTTCTAAAAAGTAAGCCAGGTACTAATTTAGTCATAGACACTAAGTCATACATGACTGCATCTTTTAAGGACTTTCAACAGCATTACTGTTGGAAGGCAACAATGTAGTAAGATGCCAAAATAGAAAGATACATTAGCTCATGGTAAATTTGATCACCAAAGAGTAACTTGCTAATAATGCTTTAATGAGTGGTTGTGACAATTTTACAAGCTGTCTCTTTGGCTTAAGTCTTCTGTCAGGATGCTTATCTAACATCAGCAGAATCAGTGATGCTTTTACACTGGAAACTGTACAGGAAACTGCAAAGTTTCAGGTACATGTGTTAGCTATCTAAAGGTGATCCACAAACCGTAAGATATTTGACCTTAAATACCATTGATTTAAGTGCAAAAAAGTTGAAAGTGCAGAGATGCTAATGCATGCAAACTTTGAAGTTAACCTACAGCCATCAGAAACACTCTCTCTTTCATCCTATAATATAAATGCTGTGCTGGCTGATGAATTTGCATTTTTAGATTTCTTGTACTTGAAAGCTTCTTAACAAGGATATTTTTATTCTATGGCATCATGAACATTTTTACTATGTGCATGTTGTAACTACTTAGTACAGTCTCTAAGGAGTTAACTGTGAAAGTAAATTACCTTTTCGAAAATGGAATGTGTTGTTTGTTAGGTGTGCAGTGATTTGAGAGATTCACATGCCAACAGTAAATTTGATTTTTACATTTTAACAGAAAAATAGATTTGCATTCTCTACATGCTAGTACCAAATATCTTTGATACTTCCTTTATTCTTTTTCTCTAATTATTTTTTAAATTCTCACTTGCTTTAAAATGTCAGAATTAGCACTTAACAGCTCCTAATGGATCCTGCAACAACCACACACAAGTTGCAAGTTCTCTGGAGGAAGAGCTCTTTTCCTTCTGCTTTCAGACTTTAATGCAAAACTTAGAAAGACTGGTAGAATCATATTAATACAGTATCTGTAACAGGAGAACATGCTGCAATTATGCTGAAATTTTGAAGTCAATCTGTGAGAATGGACAGACTGTAATGCCACCATTGTGGCGGATATGTTCAGACGTTGATCATCGGGATAGCATCTTTACCAAGAATGGTAAAGTATTAGCATATAGAAGAGGAAAGAATATTTTATTCACTTAAAATACACATACAATCATTCAGCAATGAGTCCAATTAGCAATAAAACAACGTTCTTTGTGAAATACTTACTAAGGAACAAGTATTTCAGCACTCACAGTYCCAGTGTTTTTTTATGTCTAGGACTGGTCCCTGAAGCTATGYTGACTATTTTGTTATTTGGCACAAGTTACTTATTTTTACTTTCTATTTAAAGACCATTTGAATTTATTCCCTGAAGGTTGCACATTAGCATTACCTTTATTTTAATCAACAGCACATTGTTTTCTGTGCAATTCAACATCCTACATTTTCAGGTACACAGATGCTACCCAGGAAATCTCTCTCATGTCCACCTAGCGTAAATAAATTTTGCAAAACAAAATTCAAGTTAGTTCTTTGGCTTCTGTTTCTTGTCCGTGAGTTATTTCACTTAAGATTGTAAAAAGCCTTTGATTCACGAACTAAACTCTGGATTATATTTAATAGCAGATAATGATGCAAAACCGTGCATRTTATATATCCCCAGTGATATGAGATGCTTCAGTCACTAGATTTGAAAAGCATCCTTTTTTCCTTTTTTATATTTGACCCTCAGCTCACCAGATAGGAGTGGTGATTATAGAACATTGTTTACCTTTGGGAACTTCGTAAAACGAGAGTGATTCTTACACTTGTAGGAGACAAGTTCAGACACTCAACGTGACTCCCCTTCTTTCTAGGAAAGTTTAAACATATTTGCTCAATTTCTACACAAAGTGGTTTGGAGATGGAAGTSTCAGAGTTCTAACTACTTAAAAGCTTGAAACAGTTGAAACAGATGAGTGGAGGTAGAAAGGAAAGAACACTTAAGTGATGAAGAACACAGTCTCTTGCTATGTCTACCCAGAAATGTTTAAGTATGAATTTCTTTTAGACACCATACAGCTAAAAATAACTACAATTAACATGCTAACATTCTTCCTTTGGATCCCAAAGGCTTTCCCAGATATCCAAGGAAGATCAGTGAGTATATCTGATACTTCCATGTTTGCTCTCTCACAGCCTCCCAACTAATTTAATTTCAGGGAACTTTTAAGATGAATGGCTATTTAGGATCTCTCAGTTGAAATCTCTTACGAGCAGTTGATCCAGTATTCTGAAGTTTACGCAACTCCTTGCAACACCAAAGCTCTTCAGCAGGTATTTCCACAAATCTGCTGACACATGAAGAACTAACTCTTGTTGATTAGAAGCTCCTATGTTGGAAAAGAGTGAGCAGCTAATCCTCATCTGCCATTTACATGTAATCCATGATCTTGTAGATCTTATAGTATCCCTTCTTCCCTAAYAATCTTCTTTTGAAGCTTGAGAACCATCCTTCAGGCCTCAAGTAGAAGCCAAGAAAATAGTCTTTAAAAAAAAYGGAAATCATCTTACCATAAACAAGTAACAACACCAAGAAACGGTTATTTACTGTGTCAAAATTTATCCACACCATCAGCGCATACATACAAATTTGTCCACATCTTCAAAAGAGACTTTGTCAGAAAAGAATTCTGGGGTAAAAACCCACTAATTTTCAGGGGTAGGGTGGAGAGGGGAAACAATTCTGAATAACTTCTTTAGGAAACTGAGACTGTAACGCCATTTCAGATTTTAATTGAAAGTATTGAAAAATTTTTATACAATTTCTAAAGAAATGCACTGTACTCTGGTGTTCTGGGTGTGGTTTTCATTATATTTCAARAGTCTTTCAGCTATATCAAGAGCAAAACACAGGGAAGGATTTCCCTAATAGGTGTTCCTCTGGGCTATTCTGAAAGACAAGTACAGTAGAGCATCAATCCTTGACTTCAGGAAATATTAGTACCAACAGAATTACTTCTTCTTGACAGTAGGGGGGAATCCAGTTACCAGACTTAAATCACTTGCTTTCTCTCATAGCTTTGCTAACACTCCTGTACAACCTTAGAGGTGTTAGGACATTCCAGAACTTCAACATAATCCTGCTCATCACAAGTCTACATAGCTGCTTTCACTACATATTTTATCTACATTTGAGGTAAACAGAAAATGGGCTTGTATCATTAGATATTCAACAACCAAAGCAAAGCAAGACAAAATTTATTATCTAACAAGCAAGTCTAAACAGCGTATAAATAATTTTGTTGAAGAAAGTTCCTAAATTCTGACCCTGAGAAGGCACAGAAGTTATTTATTTAATCCACTGTCTCTAACAGTGCACTGCTCTGCTACAGATATGCCATCGAACCTAGAAATGGGATATTCCGCTGACTTTCTAAAAACATCACGTCTGCTATCACATCCAACATTGGTCTATAAAAAGGAAGTAGTATTACCTTAATGTTACCTAATCTTGGCTTTTTTGCATTTAGTGAAATCTCTCCAAGCAGCAGCTACGTGCAGACTTGGAAAACCTTCCCATTACAAACTTATGCAACTGCTATGAAATACAGTTGAATACTGATGATATAATTGATCTCCAACCTGGTCACCCGAAAACACTACACCCCACACAAAGTTCATGCTTGACATAACAGAAATGTCTTCTTTTGCCTTAATGGAAGTTTCATAACACTACTAAATCACTTAATGGGAAAGAGGATCAAGTCCTAATACTTAGCCTGAAAATTATGTTTGAATACTTTTTTCTTCCAAACAAGCTGCACTATTTTATTTTGCATAAMTATGGGGGTAAAATTCAGTATTTGTATATAGTCTGTATCAGAATAAAGCAAGGCTAGAAAAACACAGGATTTTCTTTCTGAAGAGACTCCTGAAGATGAAAGCACAAGGTTAATGATTATTCAATTTAAGAGGTATTATGAAGTTAAATTACCAAAAATAATTACTGATTTGAATTTAAAATTTTTAAAGTAAAAATATGAAGAATCAATAGAAAAATTCTCTCCAGCAACATTTTGCAAGAAAATGCTTGGCAGAGTATTCAGTATGAATAGGAATATTTACTTTTACACTCACAGCCAGAACTAATTTGATATTTATTCAACACCCACATTTGCAAGCAAGAATTCTGTGTTTACGTCTCCATGATGCTTTATTACTTCCAAATAGTCAAAGCATTTTAAGATTAATGATTACAAAAAATTATATCTTCTGCTTTAATGTTAAAAATAAATACTACAAGAACTTGTGAGTAAACTTCTCAAAAATAGAATAAAATGGACCAGTTGGCTTGCTGCCCTTTACAGTTTCACAGCTACTTTGTAGCTCAAAATATAGGCCCTGGCTTCAGACTTTTTCTGCCTAAGGGAAAAACAGTTATTCCAGGGCATTGTATTGGGGTTGTGTGCCTGGTTCTTTTTTCCCCATATTTTATCTACTCAGACTTTTTTTTTTTTTAAGCTTATATGCTGAGTAATGTTCTAGCAAAGGAACACACATTTCAGCTTCTGGTCTTGTGTTTCCCCGTGGCTTGGCTCTTAATGGTTACACTGAATCCAAAAATTCAGAACTAGATATGTCATTCCACACAGGATTAAAAATGTGGAGATCCTTTACTAGAAGCAATGGATTGCTGCACAGATTTCTTGTTTAATACCTTTAAAGGGACTAAAACTCAACATCACCTGATTTGACCAAATATGTTATAGATGTTACCAGTGTTGTAGGCTATTTTATATCTGAGGTTTCCTGAAAAACAAAACAGCTAAGTAGTACCATAGCTTAACATACTGGCTTGTCTACAAAATAAAGTTTGCTTTAAACCTGGAAACATTGGTGATCCTGATCTAAATCCAAGAGCTGAGTAGCTATATAAGCACAACAATATTATATTGAGTTGGACCACATGCTGCAATAACTTGAGACAATTTGCAAATATAGTGCAAGAGCTTCTGTAACCAACCTCGTAAATCCAGACCTGACCACCCAAACCTTCAGTCAGTCTTCACAAAACCAATGATGAGATTCYGCAATATATCCTTCACCGTCAATATGACATAAGAGCATTTTCAAATAAAGTCTACTAGCAAAAAATATGGATGATAAAAGCAGGTGTACAACTTTTGCTAAGCTCTTATCTCTCCTTTAAATTTTCATAAGAAACAATTCTTTATTCCACAAAGGAGAAAAACCCTGTAGAGAAACCTACTTAGAATAAAGTTGTTGGTTAAACACTACAGAATTAACTGCCTTGTCACTTAATATTGTTACTACAAGATGACATAACAAACAGACCACAAAGTATACATCAGCTGATGATGTCAACTACACTATCTGGCATACACCTAATTTTTAAACAGCCTTTACTTCTCACCTGTGACCAAAGAAATATTGTAACTAGAAGTCTAAATTCAACAAAGTTTCTACCAAAAATTAAGAAACTATTTGTAGCTTTCAAACTTTGTACAAGTACATATGGGGGAAGTTAAAATCAAAAAACATAAGAGAAAAGTTGTCTAGAATATACCACTGTTAACAAATACATCTTTTATTTATAGCTGGTAGAAGGGACTTAGTTTAAAATACCTAGAGAATTTGATGTGCTCAGAACAAAGGCTATAATCTTAACTGGTCATACACAATCTTCACACTGGTCATAATCATCTTACCTGTTTTACACATTTTTTTCTACAAAGACAATACATACATGTAATGAATGAAATATTCAGAGGTTGCATAACTCTTATCCCAAGTATCATCTTGTAGCAGTATATTCTACATTGCTTAAAATTCAAATTCAAATATTCAAAATAATTAAGATTAAGATAAGATAGTGTTTTTTGTGACTATACCATGTATATGAAATAATTTAGCAGCTTTAAGTCAGAAACAATTCTTAAGGAATATTCTACACAATGCACGACTCCCATGAGCTATCTTGCCTACTAGCCAGGTACAAGAGATTAGATGTATTTATCATCATGTTTAAACTAGGATGCTCTTTCCATGCATTTGCTTCCCAATTAAACCAAGTTTATTAAGGAAAATGCTAATTGATAATCCACAGCGCCTTTTTCCCTCTGAATCCAAATGTAAAATAGCAAAGGTAACCTATAAAWACATATTCATTTTATGTTGACAGCCAAATCAATATGTTCACTTCAATCAATATTTTACCCTGAGGGACTCTCACTATTTACGACTATGTGAAATCAATATATGCTTTTTTACAGGTATTCTGACTCCCCACAGAGAAGCATAGGAATGATCTTTATTGTAACAACAAATTTCAGGCTGTGACAGTTTCCTTTTTGTTTACTGCAATAATTAAGCTGCTCCTCATTCTGCAATCTTGCATTCTTTGCAGTATGCCAGTAAAAAGTATTTCTGTGATATAGTACCTATATAACAAGATGCTAAATTGGGGTACTCAGGAATCTAAAAAAATAACTGCAGAAATATTTGGAAATATTTCATACAAAAATTCCAACTTGTCAGTTGTTCCAGGCCCTTAAAACCCTTTATTTTCATGGTAGTTTAGAACAGATTCAAAATAAAACTTTACCATCTTAAAACTAATTATACTATGATTTCTTCCTAATAGATCTATGCATCTGAATGCTATGAATATTGCCCCCTTATCTATCTGTTTCTTTATTCTTTTGCTTTTTTGCTTTATGATCAATGCTGTGTTCTAGTACTTTGTGTTAATAGCAGGATTATTTTCTTTCTCTTTTATACTTGTTCTAGTTTTATATTTCTCAAGGTCAAAGTGTTCTCTTCTAATAAGCTGCTCTGGAGCCTTTTTTTAATGTAACTATTTCTTCTTTCTTCTTAATTCCCAGGCATGTTTAAAATTCTAATCAGACTGAAAAGCCACATCCTAATACAATCTAACACAATGAACAGAATTCACCCATCTAACAATACTTTGTTCTTGTTTATTTTATGAACCCTCCAAAGAAAGTTAATTTTGCAGCCAATCTCATTAGATTTGTAAGTAATAACAACCAAAGATAAGAAAATAGAGCAAGATTTATACTTTATGATCTAGCTACTCAGTGCTTTACTTAAACTAGTACTCATTACCAACAGTTTGTTCCCATGTCACACAGCCTGCTTCACGCTTTACAGTAATGCAACCTCCACATAGTGTTCTAAATGACTTTCTCACACTTAAACCAGTATCGTGCTTTCCCACTATGAAATTTTGGTGCCRCTACCATTATTAATATTCTAGGGCAGTCAGATTACTGCCAGAGTTGGACTGTCAATCCAACAAATTTGAAAATAACATGGAAATAAGGGAGTCTGGTCTCTAAAATCRACAATACCATTTCCCTTAGCTTCAAAAGAATCAAAGTTTCCTTTTTGCAATCCACACCCTGGCATTTCTCATACTTTCCTTTCATAAAGCTCCCAGTCAGGCACGCACTTTCAGAATATCATAGTTAGTGCTGAACAACCYGGTAATTATCATGCGCAGCTCCCCCTCAGAATCATACCACTCCAAATATAGGCTGCACATTTGCAAGAGCAGTTTAACTCCCTTATTCAGAAGTTATCTTAAACCTGTATCTACTGTTCACTTAAAGGGTCTTGACAATATGCTCAAAAAAACCAAGTGTGGGGGGGCAGCACGGGACATGGAAATCAGCGATGCAGACATGACTGTGTGGTACAAATACTCATTTCTCATTCAAATACTCATTCAAAATACCCAGATTAGAGCATGGTTTATCAAAAGTGGGAGCTGTTCGTGCATTTCAAGTACCAGAATAAGGATGCACTTCTTCAATCAAAAATTTCCCTACCTATACAGATACACTTCCAATCTATGTATCTTCAGCTAATTCAGATACTTGAATGTAAAACCCAGCACTAGCAGGGATTATTTAATTTTGTGACACTTATTTAATATCCCTTTTCATCCCCATTTCTCCATCATAGYATCTGATCAAGATGCTTTCTCTGATCAAGAAACTATGTAACCCATATTAATCTGCCAGTATGAAACTGAGTAGTCAGATACATTAGTATCATTAAAAAAAAGAATCCTATTTCCTTTAAGAAATCCAGTATGTGAGAAGATGGGACAGATTGAATCTTACTTAAAAGTCTCACTTAAAGTTGCAGGTGGCAYGCTAAGACAAATGTGGAACACTGTGGCAGACAGCCTGCCTCTCAAGCAGCAAAAGAAAAAACATTAGATAAAAATCCTTTCAGCAGCAATATGACATTTTTATTATGGTGACTCTACCTGCATAAGCAAATTGGTAATAAGCTTCAAAAATTACATAGGATTTAGTGTTTGTAAAAGCATAAATATCAGGGCCAGCTTGTATGTATGATAGAGTTTTATTCAGTTACTTTATCCTGGCTTTCTCCGAAAAATGAAACTGTRTGATTATGCTGTTTATTTATACAGACATCTGCCAGGCCCATTTCAGAAACTTCTGAACTTAATCACCCCTTTCACATTAATTTGATGGACAGCAGAGGCCAAAGATACCAGTTTCTTATACACTCTGCAAACATCAGCTACAAAGTAGGGAAGTATCACTAGAACCTGAATACTGTCTTTTTTCACTGAAGTTTGTCTACCAGGTAACCTATTAGTACAGGCACATGAGATCAGTCCTGCCGTTGGGAGCCGGACACAGAGTACATCACCTTTTTCCATCTGGTTGGGTGGTCAGGGAATACTGAAGTACACACAGCAAGATTGTGGATGGAGGGAACATGGGAGTGGTAAAGAGGAGTTGGAGGCATTTTGAATAATAAGGAAAATTACTATGGTGCAGTACAGTGTATAATGTAGGTCCTTACACAACACAATCAGGCTTCACTCTATTTGTAAAAGTGCAAAGACAACAGATAAGATTAACAACAGAATTGCTATTTGTGAACTCTCACAATATTAGAACTAGGAGGGACTTACTGAAACTAGTATGAGATTGAAGGGTCCCAGGAAGACATGGTGCAAGTATCATTACCCAGTATGTTATACATACAGCCCTGTTACTTCCAAATGACTTATTTTTGTCATACTGACCTAAAAGCCAAAAACTGTTTAAAAAAACCCCACACATGTTAAATAARTATATGCATATTATTGTTCATCTTTACTTCAAACTTCTAAGCCTTTAGGACATGTTTTCCTCTGACTAAATGCTCAAAACATATTTTGCATAGTAAAGATGAATCATATGTGAAATCATATAACTTCAAATAACTTTAGATACCTGGGGGGAGATCAAGTGCCCATATCGGGTTAAAACTCTTAAAGGCAAGCCTTTTCATCTGTTCTGTATTTAACGTTGACAGAGATATGGATAAGAGACAGGAAAATGGTTGGAGGCATGAGTGGCTACATCACTTTCAAGTAAAACACAAACAAAATAAGATTTCTTCARAAAGATATTATGTACCCTCTTCATTGTGCACAAATCAAACCATCTATTTGGTCCTGAACAGACGACTTTTTTTGTAGCTKCTCACTGCAAACACAAATACCTGTACTCAAAGTTCTCCAGAAATTTTGGAATTAAGTTTTCTTTAAGACTCACAAACAGCAACAACACTTCTTAAATATCTTCTGGATCGAAAGTATTTCAAGGTAAGACCAGATCCACAGCAGATAAAATTGTTCTTGTGCATTTTAAGTAACATACACATTAATAAGCCACAGCAAGAGTCACTGATTTAACATTTGGTGTCTCAGCCGTTCTCCGATACACGTGAACAAGTTTTACATGGTCATCATTCTCCCTTTGTAAGAAAAGTAAAAAACATTCACAATAGTTAGTTACACACTTATCTTAGCAACTGCCACTATTTTTAGCTATCACTKAATTACAGGAGGAGATAATTCCAGCCCATGTATTTAAAGAGTAATAAGCCTTATGCAACTCTATAGTGAGCATTCATTCTATTAAAATTATCCAAGGAGGATTTTATGGCCGAAAGCTATTCTGGACAGTAAGTGTAGTTAGGAGCATTTTTTTTAAAAGAGAATTTTGTTTAAGGGAGTGAAAACACTAATCCCCTCTGATTCCTCAGTATAAACGAAAATTAAATGCAATCACTTTTCAGATATGTGGTGTCTCATTCTTAGAAGAATAACCAAGTAGCAGCAGTGAGCACTACAACAASACTTGCACCAAAGGGCCTGATGAACATTACTTTGAAAAAGAGTCCCACAACCATATATTACTTTATAAAACTGACAGCTCTTTTTTGGTTAAACAGAAATAGAAATTTCACGTTTGTGAGAACACATGGTTTGCAAATCTCATTTCTATACAASAACTGAATAAAGGTAGTAGAAACTGCTGACTTCCAATTCAGTTTTCTTCCTTTCCCATGTTATTATTTCCTAATTATTGAGATATATACCTTGATTAGAAAGTGTTGATTTCCTCAGTGCACATGAAAATGCAGTTTAATATATTTTGCTAAATAACATTGACTGGAGCAGAAGTACAATTAGTATATGGTTGRTACGGCAGCAAAGCATTATACACATTCTGTGATAAAGTGTAGTGRCTTGTGCTTTGATTGCTTCTGAAACTCTGTGGATATTTAATACTTCCCATGTTAGAGCATGGGGGTTCTACATCTTTTTGTAACACAAAGCAACTCAGGCACACCTTCCACTCATGTCACTCAACTGCTCTCTTAAAATCCTTCCCCAACTTTCTGATTATGCTTCATTCTGGAGATAAAAATTCTCTTCCCAGTTAGCAGCCATAATCCACCTTCTAGTATCTTGAATAACTTCAAATCAAAAACACAGAAGAATTGCTGTCAAACTCCAGAAAATAAACTCAAACTTACTTCCAATAGAGAAGGTTTATAATAGTGGCTTTTGTATCTAAAAGTAAGTATTAAGCATGAGCAGATCATGTCACGGTTTTAAAAAGTAACCAGACCTTTTGGGTAAGAAGGGCTCCTGAGCACAATTTGTTTATATGAGTCAGACACAATTATGATCATTTTGTTTCTCAGACAGAACAGCACATTTTTATACAATTTTACAACTGAATCCATGTTCTGGCATGATGCTGCACCTTCATTTTTCTAAGGGAATGTAATTTTTAATGTACTTATATGCTTGGCTTGCTTACACTTTTTGCAAAGCTATCTGCAGCTTACTGTGCATATAAAATATAGTAGAAAAAAATACATTGCCATTATTAGAAAAAAATTCACTTGTCCTTATATATGGCTTGCAGAGTTTGACCTCAACCTCTCAGCCTGACACAAAAATATGTTCTTGCTTGCCAAATTTTTAGATTCTAGTCTTTAGGATTTACTTTATTTCATTATTTTTGTGARTTCTTGATAGTAAATTAACTGTTGGATGCTTAATATGGCAGCTACATTGATTACTACAGACGTTTTCCTATAATTAGCTTTTAAAGTTTTTATTACAAATCAAGCCATAATTGCAAAGCTGTGGAAACTCTAAGTCAGAATTTCATCTGACAACATCTTTTCTTAGCTAGACACACTCATTAGCTGGTAACTATTTTGTGCAAGAGTTGATATCCTCATTCTTATCTTGAATAGCTCTGAATAACCATGCAAACGGTAGACTTCAGGTTATGTGATAGACATGAAAGGATTTCAGGAAGCCTCTAAAAAACTGTATCACACTTGGCATCAGAGCCATTATTTCTGCATGAACATTTCATGGAACAACTGGTAAACCACAATAGTGGCAACATCTGGGTAAACATATCTTGCCCTAATTTGTCTTTTATCATTTTCATTCTCTTCYCTTCAGCTCCCAAGTAGCCCCCCTGAGAGATACACACCACTAACTGAACTCTCAATTCTCACTATGATCACCTGTCATACAGTAGCCATTTAAGACACCMTCCTACGTTGTGCTAAGCACATTCTGGCTCAGGTCCAGCCAAGCACTTCATACATAAGTACTCCTGTTAACAGCAACATGGCACTGGATCAGGACCAGCAAGCTCAGTACTAGCTAAGGTTCACCCTTCAGCTACCAATACGATGCTTATGTACACCCCACTTTAAGGAGATCACTTTTGTGAACTGCTATAAATTAGAAGGGTTTTTTTGTTGTCTCTGTTTTGTTGGTGGTTGTTTTTGTTTAAAAAAAAACCCAACACAACAAAACCCCAGAATTGTCACAGTTATCCTTCAAAGTAGTTAAATATCCCACTTACATACCCCAAAAATCAAAGCTGCTAAACTTCATCTAATTCAAGGTCTGAACAATTTTAGGGCAAGATTTACACAAGGGTGAATGTCTTGAATCTGCTTTTCAAGAAAGCTTTACACATAGGCATGCCTTCCAGTTACCTATTTTCTAGCATTCTGACAACTATTTATTTTGACATAAGTAACAAAACCACTTTGGGATTCTCCTGCACTTGTAAACTACCTCGCCATGCTCCTTTGACATGCAGAGCATTTGAATCCCAGATCTCTGCACAGGCTTAACAAAGTGTTTCCTATTCACAGAAGCAGAAATAGGCAGGAAAAAAAGTGACCATTATCTTGAAAATGATACTGCAGCTTTCACCCAAATGCCCCGTTCCCCACTGAGCTGCTACACACTCTGCAAGCTCAGAGATAGTCAACAAAACCTGCAACTTCATTTAACAAGTTCTTAAATGTACATATATACAGACACACACTTTTACTTAGACTTACAACACACTAGAGTTCTGTGCATTGGTGCACCTGCCCTCGGGAGGGACTTTGCTGACTACCCCCAAGTTAGAAGAGACAGGTGTGCAGCAACCTGAACTAAGCAAGTCCAYGTGCAAGCTCCTTTACAAAGTGGTCATTTTTTCCAAGTATATAATTTCCATCTGGTTGCTGCTATTACCTCAATAATGAATAATCCATAATGTTCTCATTATGCTCTTTTAATGACATTATGTGCTTTCACATACACAAGTCTACTACAAAGTTTTTTGCTGACATCCTTACCAGGTACAAAGCATTAATGAATAAAAGCAGGTTGACGAGCTACTGTACTGCATGCTTCTCAAGCTAAACAGACCATTTAAAGAGAGCATCATTGCCAGAGCTAGAAAATCCACAGACTGGAAGACTTAGCCTCAATGCAGAGAAGTTATCTAAAGATACTCTTAGCATAAGTCTGATCAGCTAATTTCCAAAGTCCTCCCTATTCCACTTGTACTTGGAGTCAGTCACCTCACCAGCAAAGGCTTATGCAGCTTTAATTGTAAAATCATTTTTCCCCATCTTCAAATATAGTTACTAAAATTAAACAATTGAAAGCAAGGCCAAAAAGCTCAAGTCTTACCATTCTGAAAAAAGATGTCAAACTTGTAACATCAATGGTGAATTTTATGTTTGTGTTGGGGAACAGACAGCATAATTCAGTTTGTCACCCAATAACTCAGAAAAGCACTATCTGAACATGATTTCTCACTTGTTTACTCAGTTCATGACCAGTAAGATGATTACACACCATTCAAGAGTGCTAGAATCTAAGATTTTGCTGATTTACTCAGTTACAATATGTAACTTAACAGAGAACAGAATAATGCCTTCCAAAATATCATACTACACTGGTTTTGGGAGGTTGTTTTGTTTTAATTTTTAAATTTTAATTTTATTTTAAATGTTTGCCTCCAATTGCCATCAATTCTTCTGGCTTTTAGTGGAAGACTGAAGTTCTCAGCACCTTCCAGGATGACCTTTACTTCATTTCTTCACATTGTCATCCATGCCCCCTGCTCCCCCTTGCAAACACTAAGATACTAAATCAGATAACTGTTGAATCTCAAGCAAACTACTGATTTGTGGTATTTAAAATACTCGGCTGGAAGAGTCTGACAAATAGAGTTTTTCATTTAATTGTAAATAAGGTGGTATTTTACTGCAGTGATCAGAGATAAATCTTTACAGACAACTTAAAGGTCTGTGTGTAATATTACATATCACATTATGCATGAGAAAGTAGTATTTCTCTCCCCCATCTGTCAAAAATACTCCTCAGATGCATATGAAGATTGTTGGAACACTGGTGGGGAGGAAAATTGAATTCTCTGATAAGAACAACTTAGTGAGACCCACTCAGGGGCAGTTTCAGGTCTGCCATCCTAGCAAATGAAGGTTTAATTTGACCAAAAAGACTTTGAATTTATTTTTCCCTTTAAAAATCTTCATTGTAAAACCCTGAAGAACATAATTATTCAAGTTTCTGAAACAACATACTCACAATTCTACCCAATTATGATAAGGATTTGGCTCACTTCAGAATACATAGTACATGAAGAGTTTAAGAATGGTGCTTTCTGATACAGAAGACCCTGTCCTCTCTGCTAAATAGTGCTATAGATAAACTATTCATATATTTTTCATTATTACAGACAATTCTTCATGGAACCAGAATCAGATACAAAAATATTTTAGAAGTCAAAATAAGGAAAATAAAGCAAAATTACACTCTTAAAGAAAAGATGTTAACTTGACAGGATGAGTTCAAAATGGGAGTGAAATAGAAACCTATCACTCTCATAGAAGCTCTGGTGTTCAATTCATCTGTCTGAAGCTATCCTGGTTTCAGCTGGGATAGAATTAATTTTCTTCCTAGTAGTTGGTATAGTGCTGTGTTTTGGATTTAGGATGAGACTAATGTTGATAACACACTGATGTTTTAGTTGTTGCTAAGTAGTGCTTACACTAGTCAAGGACTTTTCYGCTTCCCATGCTCTGCCAGGTGCACAAGAAGCTGGGAGGGAGCAGAGCCAGGACAGCTGACCCCAACCGGCCAAAGGGATATTCCCACTGCTCAGCTTATAAAGCTGGGGGAAGGAGGAGGAAGGGGGGGGGACATTCGGAGTGATGGCATTTGTCTTCCCAAGTAACCATTACGTGTGATGGAGCCCTGCTGTCCTGGAGATGGCTGAACACGGGCCTGCCGATGGGAAGCAGTGATGGAATTCCTTGTTCTGCTTTGCTTGTGTGCACAGCTTTTGCTTTACCTATCAAACTAACTGTCTCAACCCACGAGTTTTCTCACTTTTACCCTTCTGATTCTCTCCCCCATCCCACCAGGGGGGAGTGAGCGAGTGGCTGTGTGGGGCTTAGTTGCCCGCTGCGGTTAAACCACAACAGAAGTCCAAGCTTGCAGGGAGAAGGGCTCATCTCTTCCTAGTTGTTTTTAGCCATACATATACACCCACTTGCATATATAGGAATACCCATAGTGACAGACTTTGCATGTATGAGCTCCCACAAGCACATTATGTCTGTTGATGATATAATTTTAAGAGAATGCATAGGTTTTACACAAACATTCACAATCTTATRTTGTCTACCAGAAGAAGATATTTCCATAACTATAAAATAATGAAATGCTTTATGAAAGAAAGCACTGAAATATCCACATCAAAACAGTTAACTCTGATGTAGATTGTTCACTGAATCTTAGAAAGACTGAAAGATCCTTATTAGAAAATAACTATATTCCAAGGTAAAACATGCCCCTGTCGTCAAATCTTAGGGGCTGTTCTAGTTCGCAATTTCTGTACAGTTAATGTGGTATTTAGTGGGGTTTTTTTTAGTATGCGATACAATTTTATGTTGTTCCAAGCAGATCTTGTTCAATTAAAGGAACATAATTAAATACACTCAACAATCTTTTACATTGTCAGAAAATGAACATCGAAGGCAATTGAACTGTAATTTTAAAACTAGAACAGCACCCCCTAAATGCAGTTTTATGTATCAAGCTGCATACATTTACAGTGATGGTCACACACATGTGTGCACACATACAATACAGAAACATTTAGCAGTTACTAAAAAGATATACAGAATCAAGCTAAGATCTGTTATAAACACAGCAGGACTGCAAATGTACTTGCAAGAGTGTACTACAACCTTTAAATTCCCACTTTAAAAAAATTATGATCACTGGGACAGGGGTAAGATTTCCGTTTCAACCATTTGATCTATTGAAAACCAACTTCTCTGCTTTAATATATTATTTAGAAGCACTTCAAAGAATCCATTGGCTTTTCAACAGTTTAGGACAGAAAGCATGAATTTTAGGATCAAATCATTTCCAGAAAGACTAGAGTCTTGAGATTTGCAAGGACACAACTCAAATCCTGTGTCTAGGGGAAAAAAAAAATATATATATATATATATGTACACACTTTACAGCACGATCTATAGCCACAGAGTTACACAAGTGTTACTGTAAAAACAAAATTGTCTCAAACCATAACTATTTCATTAAGGTATTGAGAAGATTGTAAGGGTATGTGGAAGAAGAGTGTCTTCCTTTAAGGGTATCTGGTGAACATCATTTTCAATGCAAAGAGTGATGAGAAAGAGGAAGCTATAAACAAGAACATACTAAGACAAACCTGATTGTAAAAATAAGGGAGGCAGTAAAGAAAACCAAACCTGGACAGTCACATTAATTGATAAAGGTACATGGGAATACTTATTTCAGTAAGATTATATACAAGATACAGAGACACCAACCTGACAGGCAAGAAGCAAGCCTGGTCAGTCACACTAACTGATGGGCTATCAAGAAACTGCAGTCAACCCAAGACTTTGCCACCATTAAGGGTGTAAACTTGAGACTCCAGGATACTGGGGTGGGGAGGAAGGGGTGTCAGTGAAGCTATGCAAACTGATGGAGGAGTGTGCAGGGGAAGGGGAGGAACAAGGAGGGATAGACAGAAAAGGGTATAAAAGGGACTGGTCCTGTGTAACCCTTACGTGACAGGGGGACTGATCTTTTGCTAATATTCCCAGAGTGTTAAATTTGTAATCAAACTTCCAGAGCATTATGCACCCACAAACAGGACCCATGCTAGCAAATCCTTGGGTGAATTGCAACAACTGATTGAAAAAATGTCTACAGAACATTAGAAGAGAAAGAAGAGATGTAAAGTGGTTCAAGCTGCAGGGCTTGGTGACCAGAATTTGTAGTTTGTGGGATTAAAATATGTGCTTACTAGAGTATGTACAAGAAGACCTCCTGTGTAATAGATCCCTTTCACCTACCAAACTGGTAAGTGATGCTGGCTGTAGAGCAGGAGGAAGCCTGAGGGAAACCTGAGCTCTCTACAAACCTGAACCTTCAAATTTGTGAAGAATCAGGTAGAAAAGGTAAATGCATAGTTGCAAAGGAAGAGCCTCAGCTTAGAGATTTAAACCTGGTGGAGCCAAATAGCAGAACTGAGTATTGCAGAGAAAAATCTGCAAACTATGGGGGAAGCAAACATCACTGAACTCCAAGTAACATACCCAGTGAAAATACAAATCTCTTGTGGCACCTGGCATTAGACAAACACAGTTTATACCTGAAAAAACAATGCTGCCACATGCCCAGACTTACCTGCACTGAAAGATAATCCTTTAAAAAAAGGATACTGATTTTTAAATTGCAGTATGTATGAATGTTTTACCTAGAATAAAGTAAAACTCCAGACTGACTTCAATACATGCTCATTGAGAAAAACATAAACTTATTCTTGAATAACTGAATTTATGAGTAAAGTTTGGTGGTGTTATAAATACCCATAGAAKTTCTAAATACAGTACATAGCATACAATAATTCAGGAAGTATTATATAGTAACTTAGAAATAGAACAGAATTAGTAGTATTTTCTAATATTTGAATAACTAGTTCAGAGTATTTAAGGCAAATCTGAGTCAAAAACTCAAATGAGATCTAAGCAGAAGACACCCTCTGAAAACAAAAGGTGGGAAGAACACCTTCAATGAGCCAAGGCTTTCCAGAAAACAAACAATAAGAAACAGCTTGAGCCTAAAATATCAAAGCCCACGATTTTTGCATTAGACTGGATAGTATGGTCATATCTTCATTTAACTATTGTAAGTATCTAATTTTAAATTTCTGCAAGTACAGGGTCTGTACTACACTCATCTGCCCCTGAAACTGTGTTCACTCAGATATCACTTGCAGATTTCCAGTCACCCCCTGAAATTTAGCTGCTGTACTCCAGTAAGACTTTGTCTTCACTAGTAATTCTCTATTAGACTTTCTCTGAAATGAAGTCTAGTCTTTATTTTATGCATCTTAGGTTTTGTTTTAATTCTGTATTTCCAGAATCAGACATTTTACATCTTCAAAGCATGTATGTAGTAATATGTGCCTGCCATACCCGTAGCATAAACTGCTCTTTATTTATTCCCTGTATTGCATGCTCAAGCTGATAAATAAAATTTTTTCTTGCTACCAAGAAGGCCTGGTATTTTGATAACACAACAGTCAATACTTTATACTTAAGAGTCATGTAGGCTTTGGACAGCATATTAGATGAAACCTTAAACCCTTCTTACTTCCATGATGTCTTAGGAAGTGATGTTTTTGCTTTGGAAAGCCTTGGCTCAAAGGTGTTCCCATCTTTTCTGGGTTTTTTTTTTCTTTTGATACCATATCATCTGTTTAGTTCAACACTAATTTTATTAAATTCTAGCAAGACTGTAAATTCCACTGTTATACTGTAAAAGTCCTCAAGTTAATCACTATTTTTCACACAAGTATTAGAGGTCCATCAGTACTCTCCTGTTTACAAGATGACTTCTTTAAAAATTCAGCTCAAGGCTGGATGAATTCCAACTAGTTAAAACAAATTCAAAAGAAACTGCACCTCTGACACTGGGTTGGAGAAGCTGCATAATACCACACACCACCAGACTTCTTTAGGAAGTTCTGTCTTACCTATTTTAATTCCAGTAGGAAATGGGGGAGTTATCTTGGCCTCACAGCTTTATTTTGATAAATATATAAAAAGTCCTGTTTGACAGGATTTTTAATCATTATTCTGAGAAATACCGTTTGAATTCAATCAAGCTCCTCCAGTCTTGGAATGCTGTGCATGGTTGCTACATCTGGGTAGGAATATACCCAATTATTCATATTTTACCACCTTGCCAAGAAATTTCTCTCTAAAAACACTTCAATTGATCTAGAGTAAGTAGAAGGGAAGGAAAATAATTGCAACCATTCAGGAGTTTTTACCCTGTTTTCATGTCCTCCCCACATGTTTTGTCTTACACCAAGAAATACATAGGATTTCAATGAAGTCGGTATACTCTTAATTCCCAGACCTCCGAGTTTAGTTTCCACTACATTAAAATATTACTTCTGTTAAATCAACTAGTTCATACTTAAACATCAAGTGGGTTTTCCTAGTTTAGGTGCTTTTAAGAAGTTCAGCTTTAAACAACTACATGAAATAATTTTATTTACTCTTCTGTCCGCAAGTTTTTCACAACAACACAACTTTAAGTCTCTTCACTGAAAGGAAATATGTTTTTTCTGTTGCAAACTTCATATTTGAGTCACCATTTTTCTCAATTAGAAGAAAATTAAAGCCTTAATAATCAAAAACTAGGACCACAAAATCTCAAAGCGTGGCTTATTAACAAATATATTCTGCTGTGTTTAAAATGCCAAGAAAAAAAGGCAAGTAGCAATGATCTCCACATGAACACATCAGGAAAGAACCCACTAACATTAACAAGATGTTCACAATCCATGTGCAAATAAAACATCCAAGTACCACCAGTGTCCATAAAACATGTACAAGAAAAGGGACATACATTATGTATTCCTCAGTTTATTAAGAAAGTATATCACAATAGCTTTGGAATCGCACAGAGCCTAGTGAGTTTGTTTTTGTGTTTTTTTTTTTTTTTGTTAAGAGTGCTCTAGAAAAGAAGCTGAAGATTAAATGCAGCATCTACTCTTTTAGAGAAGTTTTCAACTGCCAGAAGCTGCTGGCTACTCCTATAATCCCTATTCCTAGATTAACTCAGTAAAATCCAGACAGGACAAACATCCTGTACTTATGGAGCATTCATAGCTTCCCTTAATTTTTCAAAGCAAGCCTAGTCTGAGGAGTAGCTACCTACTAAGCTCTCTGCCTGTGTGGGACACAGCAAATGTAAATTTACTGACCCCTTTTCATATCTTAATGGAGCAAGTTTCACTAGTGTGACTTATGCAATACAGAACTCAGAGGGTGAGGGGATCACCAGGACACAAGAAGGAGGTGGTGTTGTCATAACACTGGTAGTGACTGCCTGCAATGTTAAGTTCATCTCTCCAAGCAACTCCACACATGCATTGAACTGAAAGTAGGGCTGAAACTGCCCAAATGGTAAACTTCCTCAAAGAAGGAAGTCTGCTCACTCTCCATTCATCTTTAGCTACAYTTTAGTTCATTTCTTAACAACTCAGACTGACATGTAATAGATTAGAGAAGGGATTTCCCTCCCTGTCCCCCCCAGTGAACACTGACATGATTTGGGTCTGTTCGGTTATCAAGATTTTCCCATTGCGTAGAGAACTTTAAAGAAAGAAAACTTTTGATCTTTTCTTCCTTTGTTCCCTCATTACCTTCCAAATCACCTCTTATTTACTTTTGATAGGGCCCGTACTTATCTGCCAAGTCTGTTCCTTAATGCTTTTTTCAAAAGAGTCATCCTTGCTTCCTGAGCAAGCAGCACAGCTTCATTTAAATCTCTCCAAATATTTCTACCTGAAAACTAAGATATTTTTGTTCAAAATTATGCCATAGGCCATAACTGCAGTTACAGCTATGTTTTACTTCCACAGACATCTTTGTGGATTGTTTTGTATTTTCAGTGAGGCATCACTGTCATGACTGCTGGGAYACAAACATTGGAACTTGCAGAGAAAAATTATGTTTAGGTTACAACGTGTGAAGTATCTAATAGTCAAGAAACAAGCAGTTCCACTCAGTTTTGTTCTTAGATCATAGATCATACACTTCTGTCACTCTTAAGCTCCTATTCCACAAAATTATTATTTATTCTCTACTCAAGAAATTTCCAACACAGATTTTGAAAATGAATATATAAAAATCGAGATAAAATAAGACACATCCCTATATTACAGTAATAAAAGCAGCACAAAAAGAATAGCCATTCTTCCTATTATCAAAACATTTGAAACATCGGACATGTCATTTTCACAGAAATATGTCTTTCATCTTGCTTCTATATTCATACTATCAAACAGCAGCAAAATCCCTTTTGCTGCCTGTTTTTAAAATGCCCTTTACTACTTCTCTGTAGGAAGAAAAAAACCTATAGTCCACAGCCCATTTTATTGTATATCAGAAGTTATTTTCCAAAATCTAAAATGCAGGAATCYACAAGACACCTGAAATGCATCTGTCTACACTGATTCTCTTTCCTGTTTTCCCTTTCATTAACTCCAGCAAAGATTTCTTTTGATAACTATCAGCTACAATATCCAGCCAACCATTCGTCTCTCCCTTTCAGAAGCCTGTTGAAAATATTTTCTTCTTCCTTCTCCATTTCTCACTTTCCCAATGGAGGCACTCTGCTGAAGCACCAAAATAATTACATTGTTCAAAAGTGTAGAACAAAAGAGGTAAAAAGCAATGAAAAGATCAAATGCACACCAACATACAAACAATCAGTAGGGTCCCACAACAGTATGACATTACGGAAGACATAAGATGAGCTGCTCAGGTTCTCTCAGATTTAATCTGTCCATGGAAGAAGAGAAAAGGAGTCCTTCTCTTTGAAGAATTTAACAGCCTGTAAGAGTTACAGTGAACAGTTTAAGGAAAACACACCTCAGACACCCATCCAGCATAGCAGGAAACACTTGTGGCAATAATTGATACTCATCATCAGCCCAGATACAGGCCCAGCATGCTGAAATCAGTTCAGAGCCCAACAGCAGCACTATGAGTCAGCCCTAAAGGTGCACCAAAACTCAGCATCACAACTGAACCACTGACCCATGCTTTCTGCCAAATACCATAGTCCTTCCATACCAAGCTATCATGCTCTCATCTTCCAATCCAAGGAAACACAGCAGTGTTCAGTGACTTCAAAGTGACCCTGGAGTGACTGAAAGAATACCACTCAAACCCTCTTAACTCACTACAAAGTTTAGATTATGAGAATGAGCTTTAACTCCATAATCAATACTATTTTCTAACACTTGTTAGCCCAGCCTCCTGCTTAAATGAACCATAAAAGCCATTAAGGGCTTCCCCCACACCTTCTCCCCCCAACAACCCCACCCCTTGCACTGGAAGAATGAATACTGGTATATAGAAATGGGAAACTGGATTCACTGGCTAACAGTAAAATCAAACAGTAGAAACTAAGGGAGTAGCAACTTTAGAGAAAAAACAGGACAAGAAACACATCTAACCCCATTTTTTATTTTCTAGCCCATAGACACATTGGCAATCATCGCTTCACCACATTTTGATGCATTACTACTGCATGTTTAAAAATAAACACGGAAAAATAGTATAAGCTTCACATGTAGCCTTGGTAACAGTTAAATCAACAATTCATTGGAAATAGGAATGTCTTTCAAAGCAACTAGTAATTTACCTTCTGAGTCAGGTCAGGTGCAGCTAGTCTTCATCATTTTCAGTGCTCTAAATACACTGAGAAAGCAAGGGAAAATGGTTCCTGAGAGTAACATGCACTAAGAGAATCCATTCCCCAACATGCTGTCAATGCAAATGATAGCCACTGCGTACGTAAAAAAGCTTTATCTTTCATAATATTACCTTTTTAGTCAACTGCAACTGCTCTGCGGGATTCTAAAAGACAGTTCTTTTATGGCAAGTCCTTTTCATCCCATGAAAGGCTTCTCTAAAGTATGACTTACAGAAATGAAAAATCAGGAATGACTGCTCTGAAATCAACTGAATCACATAGTTGTAAAACCAGAACTGGAACTAAGGAATCTCACAGAGGAACACTGATATAAGGGAAGCTGATTTAGCACAACTTTACAGCATTCCAYGTATTCTTTGCAATACAGTTAAGAACTAGTTTTCCCCAGGACAGTACAGAGGAGTCCATTTATGCACTGGTCTCCCTCAAAGCTCTTAAGTTGTACTTCTAAATACTACACAACTATATACAACTAATACAACTATAGATATTAGGAAATTAGATAATAGCCATTATTCCTTGGCATTAAGTAGCTGAGAAAAATTGCTACATATCTCATGTTCTTAACAATTGTTTCAGTGACAATTCAGAATACTCAGCTTCTACCTGAGGTACCTGTGCAAGCWTGCCTTACTAATGGTAAATTCAAGAGCAATCAGCCATGCCTGAATCYATTTTACAACCCTTATTCTACAGTATGTTCACCCTTTTCTTTCTCCATCATCCCTACAAACTTATAAATGAATAGGTTTTATGTGCTTGAACTCCTAACACTTGAAAGGATGCTCTTGCCATACAATGGAAACTGGTTTTGAATTTTGGCAACAAAATACTGAAGTTACATTACAAACTGTACTGAATGCTAGAAATCAACATTTTCCAAGTACTCTTCAATTAACTATATATATTTGCAGCAACTAGTTTGTTGCAGTTATCTTTAGAGCTACTGAAAAAGACCTGCCACAGAAGATCCTGGGTATAAAGTCTATCCATTAGCTGTAATGTGTAACTTTCTTCTTTAAAAATCTATACTTAAATCTTCTCCTGCTGAACTGTTATTACCTGCTTAGATTTGTTGAAAGTGAATTTTGCACAAGCTCCTTCACCCTCACAGTCCATGCTCTCTCTCCTACTTGTCATCAAGAAGAGTTCCCTCTGCACTGCTTGATTTCAGTTTTCATTCAGAGAGACTGAGCTGAAGTGATCTCCTCTCTGAGAGCACCTCAACAAAATCCTTCTAAAATTTAAGAATTTCATCTTTTCAATATACCCTTTCCTATGACCACCTGCAATATTTAGTCTAGCTCATTCCTAGCTAATCAGTTAGTGACTACTATAATTAGCACTAATGCTGTAACAACTCAAGGTATTATGCAGAGGATTATCATCTGTTTAGCCTTAAGTATCTGTCTTAGAATATTTTTGCCAAAACTGCATCTGTTCACTGCATGGGGATGAGAGGGGAAAAAGTTATGCTTTCTTCCTATGTTTAAAATATCCCTCACCTTACCAGTGAGTTAACTGCTTTTGCCTATTTGTAGGCATCTTTAGCAGAACAGAATAGGATGTTTGTCAAGAAAAGCAAACGCAGGAAGTAAGACATTTGTGGGAATCAGGCTTGATACCAAAAAGAGACAAGCTCATTTTTCCAAGTACTTAAGGTGAATTTTGGGTTGCCAACCCCTCCCCCCCATGCTTTCTGTACATCACTAATATTCTAGTACACCCTTTGTTACACACTGCTGTAACAAGTGCTGACAGGGAAGACAAGGAAGCTTCCCAGAATGATGTTGCCATGCATAAACCTTAAATCTGATTATTACCCAAAATTTATTTTTACCTTGATTCATCTTGCTTGTAACACTTGACTGCAACAGAACAGTCAGAAGGCAGCTTCTACAGAAGCTACCTCATTGTGGCTACCATCAGTGGCTAACTGTTTCTGGCATCAGCTTGAGTTTTCATGGATTTACAATCAAAGGGACATGAAGTTGCAAATTTGGAAACACCAAGTGAAAGAGGGGAGTCAGAAGTATGTAGCCAGAAACACTAGAAAACCTACAGTCCAAGTCTCTCAAACACTCATTAAGAGATGTTAACTTACAGTGTTCTCTATTGTCCAGCCAGGCTTTATAGAGAACACACAGAAAACCAACACAGCTGCTCTGGGTTTCCCCACTTCAGCCCTTGCCTTTCTCTTTTTTCTCATGTTAATTCTTCATTGCAGAAAACCTTCATTATTGTTTTCTTGAAATAAATACCTCCTGATACTGGAGAAATGTAAAGAGAATTTAATTGTTTTTAAAAAGAAGGTAACATTTTGTCAGTACAATGTTCTAGCTTCAAAGTCATTGCCAACTAGTTAAAAATAGCTCATCAAGAGATACATTCCAATCTCTCTGCAGCTGTACATCAGGAAGTCAAAAAGACCCTTCTTTGATAATTTACTGTTAAGAACAAAAATGTGAGGGAACATAATAAGAATCCATCAACCACACAGTTTTCTGTGCTTAGCCAACATGTCATTTAAAAGCATGGCAGAGAACAGCCAGTCCTTAATGCAAGAAAACTTCCAGTAGCTTCAAATAAACATACCAACCAAGGATCTGAAAAAGGAGTCAGTCTTTGAAAAGCTCTATGTCTGATCCAGTTAAGATCAGTATTTTCTTTTCTAGTTGCAGCTGAAAACAGAATACTTCTTCATACTGATTCTACCCGTTAATTCCATTTTAAGACAAAACACTAATATTTCCAAAAATCTGAAGTTTAGTTTCATACTGTCTAAAAAAATAAAAATAAGAGTAATACAGAGCCTGTTGCCAGACAAATTCAAGTTCTGCTGCTTATTACCTTTATTATGATAAAACCCTTAGGCATGCTTTAATTGTGTGAATATTAGTAGTTTAGCACATTTTTTATAACTTGTTCTATATTGTTCTAATGAAATCATATTTTTTTAGGAGGGAGGGTGTTTTTCTGGAAGGATCTGCTCACAGCTGTTAAATTTCTGAATTTGAGAAACAAGCAACTGGGCAGCTTTGTATGAAAATTTATTTTTCCCTTTCAGTAAAAAAATATCCAAAAGAAACAAGTCTGTACAGACTTCATGGCTAAACTAGTTTTTGCCTGCAATGACAGGAACAGCTCTACAGAAATAACATTTTGTATACACAAAGTAAAGGAATACGGAGAAAAAGCCTTAATAAGTCTTATTTCTAAYACCATATTCTGGCATTCAGCCCCGTTGAGATCTGTAGGAAATAGCCTTACCAATGCCTTTAGTGGGACTGAATGAGGAAGCAGATGCCCAGCACTCATTGTTAAATAGAACTGCAGAGGATGCATTTTTTCCAGGGATTTTTCAGTTTCAAAAAATCTGATGCTTTTGGTTCTAAAAAATCTTAATCAGAAGGAGACAGATGGTTTCACCCCTTACTTTAAAAATAATTAACAGAAATAGTTCAGAAAGTAGCTCCCAAAAATCAAATACCTAAGAAAACTAGAACTGACTATATTTCTTTCCAGTTTGCTCAGTGCATGTCTTCTCAAACATCTATTGCTTAGTGAAATAAAATAGTAAGTACACAAAAAATGAATTTCCTTCACACATGCAGAATAGAGGAGCACATGAACAAACTATAAATACATACATAGTGTGTAACTTCAGAACCTGAAACAGGATTTTAACCTGAGGATTTCTTGGACTGTCTGGAATTCAGACTTTTGAAAGATTTTTGTGGAACATTAATACACTGAATTTTTGTTCCTCTGCTTATGCTTAATTCCTTAAGAAGTAATCATGGAAAGGAATCTCACAATGACATTTGAAACTGAATTATTATGCATCTCTAAATTTGTGAAGGTGGAAGAGAAGCCACATTCATTTTTCCCACTCTGGCTAAGAAGCTGTTTGTAAGTGACAATCCTTCTAAATAATATTCAGATATTAGAGATGAGACGCTTAAGTTTCACCAAAAACACGTTTCCCTGAAGACTACGTGACTATGCATGCAGAAGAGAACTCCATGTTCTGCGACACAAGCTGTCTTACAGAAGTCAGTAGAGCACAGTGTTGCCCAGCTAGAAGCTAAGCAACTCCTTTGCTTGCTTACCACCAGGTTTCAGACAGATGCGCCATTACAGCTCCAGAGTAGGTCAGTTCCTCAAACTTAAGCTTTCTATTTTGCATCCTTCTTGGTTTTATTAACATGACCCATCTCACTATAGCAAAGACAGCATTACAAGCCCCAGATTCTACAAAAGGAAGAAACAATTCATCTTTCTGACGAGCCTCACTGCAGTATTGCAATGCTTATGAGGGTAGGATTAAATTAATCATGCAGAGATCCGTGCTGTCATGGCTAGAAGCTTTTGGTACCTGAGGTGGTTCAATTATAACTAGTTAGATCATCTCCCTACTACACTCTGTTCTGATATGCAAGCATGCCAAGACACAGCAAAGAGGTTTCTCATACAGTAAGGAATGATAAAAGGATGCAAAGACATGAAGCTACTCAAATCAACAGGGAAGCTTAGAACTGACCTGAGAGAAACCAAATCTCCAAGCAATACAAATTGATCTGCTATGCAAGACATTTTGTGCACCTAAACCAGCTGCTGGTGTCTAGACMAATCACTATTTTTTTTTCCTCAGATGTGAGTACAAACCTATCACCTTGAAGAAAATTCTTTCCCTTTCTCCATCTACTTATAAAATAACCATATGCTTCTCTTGCAAGATCTTCAACCAAAGGAGCACACTGCAAGTGGCACAAAGGGAAGAGAGAAAGAGATGCTCACTGTTAGAGATTAACAAGCTGTTGAAGACTTTACCTCTAAAAAGACCTTCAAATTTAAAGCCTACAATTTCAAGAAAATAATGGCATTTCAGAAAAATAATGAGAAATATGGATCACTGTCCTTCACACTGCTGATCATTAAATTCTGCTTTTTATAAAGCTACTTGGTTTTGCCCTTACCTGTGGATTTAAGCACTTTCCAATTTTAAGTCAACAAATGAGTAATCTGTGATGCCTCATTTAACTAAAAAGTTATTCTGGTGCCTGTTTTCTTAGAGGATAATCTTATAGCTTGATATCCATACTCAAGTTAATTTCCATAGAGGCATCGCAAATGTTTAATTTAAACACAACAACAAAACATAACTATTTAAAAGCAACTTGTAATTTTAATGAGGCTGTATAAAGACAGTATGGTCAGCAAAGTCAGATGAAAGCAACTACCAAGTCTGCTCAAGAAGGACATTCTGTATGTAAAAATAAACTAAGTGTCAAATACTAAGCACAGTACTTAGGGACAATTTGGGAAGTACAGGAATTATGTCAGTAAAGGAATGATATCTAGCAGGGTGTCCTGGTTTTGGCTAGGATAGAGTTAAATTTCTTTCTAGTGCTATGTTTTGGATTTAGTCTAAGAAGAATGTTGATAACACACTGATGTTTTTAGTTGTTGCTAAGTAATCTACTTTTCAAGGACTTCTCATCRTCCCATGCTCTACCAAGCGCACAAGAGGCTGGGAGGGAGCAGAGTCAGGACAGCCAGCCCAGCTGGCCAACGGGGTATTCCATACCATGTGACGTCATGCCCAGTATATGAAGGAGGGGTCCCGGAAGGAGGGATCTCTTTGGGTTGCTGTCTCGGCGGGTGGTGAGCAATTGCATTGTGCATCGCTCATTTCATATTTTGTATCATTAATATGTTATGACCAGTTATTATTATTATTCCTTTCTTTTCTGTTCTATTAAACTGTCTTTATCTCAATCCGTGAATTTTGTTTTCAATTCTCTCCCCRTCCCGCTGTGGGGGGGGGAGAGTGAGCGAGCGGCTGTGTGGCATTTGGCTGCCTGCCAGGTTAAACCATGACACAGGGGTATGATGAGGCAGGAGGGGGAGAGAAGACAAACTTTAAAAAAAGTATTACACTAATGGTAGTGGGCAACATGACATCATCACTGTTGCTGCCTAATCCTTTCAGGAAACCATAGAATTGTTTGGATTGGAAGGGACCTTTAAAGATACAGTCCAACCCCTCTGCCATGGGCAAGGACATCTTCCACTAAATCAGGTTGCTCAAAGCCCCATCCAGCCTGGCCCTGAACACTTCCAATGATGTTGCATCCACAGCTTCTCTGGTCAACCTGTTCCCATGCCTCACCATCCTCATCATAAACAAATTCTTCCTTATATCCAGTCTAAATCTACCCTCTTCCAGTTTAAAACCATTGCTCCTTGTCCTGTCACCCACAGGCCTTTGTAAAATGTGTGTCTCAATCTTTTTTATAAGCCCCTTTTATATATTGAAAGGCCACAATAAGGTCTCCCCAGAACCTTCTCTTCTCCAGGCTAAACAAGCCCAACTCTCTCAAGTCTTTCTTCATAGGAGAGGTGTTCCAGCCCTCTGACCATTTTTGTGGCCTTCCTCTGGACCTACTCTAACCATGTCTTTCTTGTGCTAGGGACCCCAGAACTGGATGCAGTAGTCCAGCTGGGGTCTCACTATGATTAGGTAGCTAATGGACTTAGTCAAGTATGTTTGCTATCAGCATGCCTTCCTAACAGGCTCAAAACCTCTCTCTGTTTCTTTCCGCTTTCATTCTCACAGTGTAACAACTGGATAGCAACCCTAACTCCCAGGCCAAAATTCTCTCTCACCCAACGTTACAAAGGTACCATTTCAGCCAACTTTAAGGTTTTTTTTATGAAGAATGAAAGATACTTATGCTCATTAACTACTTGTGAGTTAAAGCCTTCATTACTTTTAAGGAAAATTCTATTGTAAATTACTTCTGTGTTAACTTACAGATATGATACTTAATTTCATTGTTTTTAATCAAAAGTATTATTTCATTCTTGAAAACACAAGAAAAATACCTCTGTACAGTCTCCAGCTGCCTTAGTTATAAGGTCCAACATACTCCATCAATGAAAACTCTGTAATTCAGTTGTGATAGCCTATATAAAACAAATGAGCTATGAAGAAATATGATTATGAGTATCAGGTATTTAAAATATTTCATTGGAAAAGCCTATCTTGCTTTGGCAGAGATGAGTGAAGACTGATACTCAAAAATAGCCAGAGATTTAAATTTGTGCCAAGTTACACCAACAAATAAATTCCAAAGACTCCAAGTAAATCAGCAGTGCATTCAACTCATCCAAATCACTCTGCAACAAATGCAGTGTTGATACAGCAAGATTCCCTGGTACTGAGTGTAGGCAGGTTTTATTTAAATTTTGAGTATCAGCTAGCTTGGATATAATGCTTTCTGTAGCATGATCACACAGTATTTTGGAGACCCCTCCCCCAATTAAGATATCCTGCTGGAGAAGATCATCATTCACTGAAACCTATGGACTTCTGACCAGGTCCATCAAACAAGAACCTGTCTCAAAACCTGTAGAATCACATACAGAATCTTTCCTATATGTTTAAACATTTATGGATAATACGAAGAGTTCTGAAAGGCATTAAAGTTTCAGTATTTTATGTCTAGAGCCATGACAAAGATTAGTAGCCTCTTCTCCCAGCAACACAAGTCACAAAATTGCTTTTATATACTGCCCTATCATTGTAGCTATTGAAATCTAATTTAGAGTCCACTACTACTTCTACTGCAGGACTCTTATCTTTCTTTTTTTTCAGGTTTACTATTCCTTCAGAGAYGTATTTCAGCATATTCAAATGCTGCAATTCTTGGGAGGCCTTCGCTTTGTTTCTCTTTCCTCATMAGTATTATTTGCAAAAGGCTTTTTATCATCTTCTCTTTTTTTTCCTAGCTCACCGAAATGAAACCATTGGGGTTAATTTTACTACAATTATGCATGTATATACAAACCTCTAACACATACATAGTTTCAGCCTTTGAATCAGGTAATGATTCCATTTAAGAGTGCTGCTTGGGAGAAGGAAGGGGGAACACCAAACCATTACTAATTCCCTATAATTTCTTGAAGCCCACAGACTTTGTAAGCAAGAACTACTGCATACTTAGTAATAAAAGTGATTTGCTATTTAGACTCATACATCTGAAATAAATAGGTATTTATTGTGTAAAGGTTAGCGTCAATTTATTCAAAATAGAAATAATATTTCATAAAAGTGAAATATTTCCTAGGATGGACAGATAAAACCTATAGATAAGCTTAGTTATTTCATAAGTTCTTAAACCAGAGGGAAGAAGCAAATTCTACTGTAATGACTTGCAGATGTCAGCAGCACCTCTCACACCACCTTTTCTTGTCCTTGTCCTGGTTTTGGCTGGGATAGAGTTAATTTTTCTTCCTAGTAGCTGGTATAGTGCTGTGTTTTGGATTTAGGATGAGACTAATGTTGATAACACACTGATGTTTTAGTTGTTGCTAAGTAGTGCTTACACTAGTCAAGGACTTTTCAGCTTCCCATGCTCTGCCAGGTGCACAAGAAGCTGGGAGGGAACACAGCCAGGACAGCTGACCCCAACCGGCCAAAGGGATATTCCACACCATATGACATCATGCTCAGTATATAAGTTCGGGGGGTGGGTACGGGGGTGTGTGGTGTTGGCCAGGGAGCAGTGACCACTACTCAGGAACTGGCTGGGTATGGGTCGGCAGGTGGTGAGCAATTTTATTGTGCATCACTTATTTTGTATATTCAATCATCACCATCATTTTCCCTCCCTTTTCTGTTCTATTAAACTGTCTTTATCGCAATCCACAAATTTTACTTTTTTTTTTTCTTTCATTTTTCTCCCCCATCCCACTGCAGTGGGGAGTGAGCAAGCAGCTGTGTGGTGTTTGGCTGCCAGCTGGAGCTAAACCACAATAGTCCTGAACACCCAAGCAGCAGCTTTTGTGAACTAGTCATGTCTATATTTGCCAGTAACACAAAAAACCATCTAAACCCAGTGTCTTATCAATCGGTCACTGCAGTAACTGAAATAAGTGTAAGAGGCAATGGCATGTGTATATAAACAGCAAATTAGTACTTAACCTCATTTTTGTATTAGAACTATTTTATGTTACTACTGGTTTTAAGTTTTTTCCTATTATTTAGAAGCTTCTAGAAGTACTTTAAAATTTACAAGAAAAAATGGCATAGAAAAAGTAACACAGGGACAATATTGTTCCTATGTATTTGCCATGGTGAAATTTGTAATACCGTCAAATTTTCCAGCACCACCAAGGTATCTCAAATTACTAAAGGACTGGTTAGCACTTATTTTTACATCATATGGATGAGTTATTAAACACAACTTGCACAACACAAGATCCTGTTTGTTAGCAAACCTTAATGCAACAGAATGCAAAAAAAAAAGAGCATTGGAAGATGAGTATTTACAACAAAAAAACAAGCTAATCCATTTAATAATGTAATTTATTATATATAATATAAAAAAMAACATGCCAAAGTTCACTATAAGTATTTAAAAGTCCACTAGTAAATCAGTTGGAGAAGCAGAATTCTGCACATTGAAGTGATCACTGTAATTCTCTTATAACCACTTGATAAACAGTGCTTATTATCCCTAAGACAATGTTCTTCTCTAATATAGCAATCCTACAAATAATGCCAAGACCTCTGACACTAAAGATGACTTTCTCATTAAGCAGAAACTGAATGAGGGAAAAAAGAATACAGTTTATGTAGAACAGTAATCAGGAGCTTGGGAAGGATTTGAAATTTTAACAAATGGATTAGGTCTTCAAGCAAGATTTTTACTGAGGCAAAGTCACCTATCCACCCCAAACCAAACCAAACCCCCCCCAAACCAAACCAAACCCCCCCCAAACCAAACCAAACCCCCCCCAAACCAAACCAAACCCCCCCCAAACCAAACCACTTTTGTGTTACTATCACCCAGCGGTGGACAGAAAACAGCATTTTCAGTGTGATTTGCTAGCAATTTACTTGCATTACTGTTCAGCCTTGTAGCTGCAAGTTCCACAGTTGGACTCTGATGAAGTCACTAGATGCTGGTTTTATGGCATTAGAAAGTTTGGTTACCTCATTGCATTTTATACTGTATTTTATATAAATTCAGAATGTAATTAATAAGACTATTAAGAGCCATTCAGGAAGAAGACATGCTTAACACATCTTGAATTCTACCTTTTGCATTACAGGTTTCTTAATATTGCCAAATCATTGAAAAAATACAGTAATTAAAAAGTTAAAAGAAAGTATGAGTGTGGAGCTGTTGTTTAACCTATAGTGTTTCTTCATGAGCCTTATAGTGCATAACATCTGCATCATCCGTAAGGCTAGTGCAAATGGTATGGGACTGCTAGGACTTCAGCCACAGCTTTTCRCCTTTAAAAAAGGAAACAGAACAGTCAAATATGTAATTCTGTATAATATAAAAGCACGCTTGACACCACAGAATCCACAAGCAGAAATCAGTATCCACAAACAGAAGTGCATAAAAGTAGATGTCCACCAGAGACAGTCTGAGATATTCAGGAATCGAATGAATGTTTCAAGACTCAAACATAGAAACAAAGCATACAAAAGGTGGACAAAGGGACAAGTAACCTGAAAGGGACACAGAGACACTGTCTGTGCATGCAGAGATTGTGGTTAGAAAAGCCAAAGCCCACCTGGAACTGAGTCAGGTGAGGAACATCAAAGGCAAACAGGGCTTCTAGAAGTACATAAGTCTACCTGGACTTCAGTAATGCCTTTGACACTGCCTCCCATAAGATCCTCATAGACAAGCTGTTGATGTATGGGCTGGATGAGCAGACAGTGAGTGGACTGAAGATTGACTGAATGGCTGGGCCCAGAGAGTGGTGACAAAGTGGTACAAAGTCTAGCTGGAGGCCAGGAACTAGCAGCATAYCCTGGGATCCATACTGGGTCCAGTCCTGTTTAACATCTTCATTAGTGATCTGGGTGATGGGGCAGAGCACACCCTGTGAGGAATGGCCGATATGCCAGAGGGTCATGCTGCCATCCAGAGGGACATTGACAGGCTGGAGAAGTGGTCTGATAGGAACCTCAAAGTTAAATAAGAAGTGCAAATTCCTGCACCTGGGGAAGAACAACCCCATGCACTAGCACATGCTGGGAATGGTCATCTGGAAAGCACCTTGGGAGAAGAGGACCTGGGGTCCTGGTGGACACCAAGTTGAACAAAAGCCAACAAGGTGCCCTTACCACAAAGAAGGTTAAGAGTATCCTGGGCTGCATTAGGTAAAGCATTATTGCCAGCAGGTCACTTCTCTACAGCACTGGTGAGGCCACACCTGGAATGCTGTGTCCAGGTCTGGGCTCCTCAGTACAAGAGAGATACAGAGCTACTTGACAGAGTCAAACAAACGGCCACTAAAGTGATTAAAGGACTTGAGCATCTCTCAGACAAGGAGACGCTGAGACTGTTAAGTCTAGAAAAGGCTTATGGACAATCTTATTAATATGTATGAATACCTGAAGGGAAGGTGCATAGAAGATAGAACCAGGCTTTCTTCAGTGGTGGCCAGTGACAGGACCAGAGGAAATGGGCATAAACTGGAACACAGGAGGTGCTGTCTGAACATCAAGAAACACTTTTACTGTAAGGGTAACCAAGCACTAGCATAGGTTGCCCAGAGAGGTTGTGGAGTCTCCCTCCTTGGAGATACTCAAAAGCCATCTGGACACAGTCCTGGGCAACCAGCTCTAGGTGACCTTGCTTGAGCAGAGGGGCTGAACACTATGACCTCCAGAGGTCTTGTCCAACCTCATCCCTTCATAAGGAATAAGAGCCTGCACAGTTATTCAGTACAGTCACATCTATCAATATCAGCTTTTCAAAAGCTACAAAAAAATATAGCAAGAATATGGTCTTTCTATACACATTGTCCTGCTGCATTACCTCCTCCTAGCTCAGTTCAGTCTTGTTCAATAGACTACCTACCAACAAACAGTAAGAGATCACTCAAAGACAGACCTATGAGGATAAAGAAAAAAGGCTTCCATAGCCTCAGAAAAAATATTTGACATTTCAGCCTATATACAGAAAGCTCTATTATTTTTATAAAAGATGAGAACGTCTCTTATTAGACTGCCTCTCCATGCTAGGAAAAGCATCATGGTTAAGCATGCACAGAGTGATGATGCAATTACACCGAAGTACCTCACTTTTAGTGACATCTTAGTCCTTTCAGTAGGAAAAGAAGATTAGACAGCAAGGCATAGATCTTAAGCTATTAGCTCTTCAAAACAGGCTCTCTGGAATATTTTGTTCTTCTGTAGATCAAGAGACATACTTTTCTAACCACTTAGTTCTTTTACATTTATAGTGGCTGACACTCAGTAGGATCATGAAGTTCACCATGCATAATGGTGGGGCATGCATTTAATACAAGGATTAGAGAAAATGGATTCGCAAGAACATTTGACCAAGGTTAAACAAGTGATGAGAATTCTTTTGTCATGTAGTCCCCCAAATGACTTTCTTATACATTGAGATTGATGGCAGATAAATTGAAAACATGTAAATACAATACAGATTCTGTTCAGTGTATTACTATAGCCTCATTTCCAGAGGTCAAAGCTGAAGGACCACAGTTATTCCTTCTGTATCAAGGATTCTATTTATTTCAGTTGCCACAGCTAAGCAATGTCTAAGATCACTTAAAAAGAAAAAGCCGGTTTTAAGCTTCAGAATTTTTCTCCCCAGGTCCATTTATCTGCCACTGTTATGGTGAGCTGGCCACTTAATTCCCCACTTAACAGATGATATTCTACACAAATTATTCACAATGTATCCTCAGTCCCTCCAACTCAGTAATTTTTTCTGAAAGTCAGTAACAGAGCTGCATTCCTCTATAGGCCCATACTTTGGAATACAAACAGCTGCTTTAGCTTAYTTCTCCCCATTAGGAACAATCAACTGTTCTCTTCTGGAGTTTGATTTCCCATCCTGATTCTGTTCTCTGCTCCAGATACTCTCAATGATGTTAGTGCTCTCCCTTTAGCAGCTGCCTTATCATGTACAAGTCTGCTTTGGGAAAACAGAGGCAGGGGGAAATCTTGCATTAAAGACAGCCAACACTGGCTAAAACAGTAGCATTTACCAAGTAAAATATTTTACTTACGTTTCATACCTGTCCTGCCTTATTTAATCTACATTAAACAGATCTGATCATTTTTCCACAATGTAGCTACAAAGAATGAACCCACTTAATATTAAAGCAGCCCACCAATCCATTAATGAGTTCTCTCTCCTCACCTCATTCCAGTTACTCTTTCTGAAAAGGAGTAAGGGGAAAATCCCACTCCTACCTCCCAAGAGAAGTGTTTGGTTATGTTTGCAACAGTCAAAACAGCTTGTTTTAGGTCTTACAACAAAGCACAAAGGAAATGCAAAGGAATATAAAACTAAGCAGATGGGAGGAGAAAGAAAAAAGAAAAATCTTCTTTCACATTTAATTTGAGAACTCAGGGGTTTAAATACTCATGCAAGACTTGGATGCAATTCATCCCTTCACCTGAAAGCTAAACTTACCTTTTAGGATAGCTAGAAGGTTGCTCTAACTCAAAGCCTATGGGATATGCTAGTCTTAAGTGCACTCTATCACTTCTGCTAAAACTCGTTCCATTTTGCATGAGTAATCACTTACTGGAGGAGGATCCAGTATGTGAACTATTGCCCTAAACAAAAAACCACCAAGAGTGTCTATCTTACTCTTTCTGTGATCGCCTAAGCAAGAACTCAAGAGGAAAGACTAGGGAAGGCTGCCTGCAGAGGGGTCTTGCAAGCTCCGTCTTTGTGGTAGATGTACTCTGCAGACAGCAAAACCTCTGCCTTCAATCTGAATCTGTGTTATTGTTCTTATAAATGTGCCATTTGACAGTTCACATCACACGTTGGAAGGGTTCGTGTTATCCCAGCTCTTGTGTAAAGATCTTTCTTGTGTCTATATCAGCAAACAACTTGACTTCAAAATACATTTTTCTGTTACTACGTGTTATACAGTTGGATAAGGTGCAAGTTTTGATGTTGATGAGAAAACCTTCCAAGAAGTCTTAAGTACTTGCATGATTCTTCTACAAGGAATAAAAAACTTTAGGATTTTAGCAGATTAAAAAAAAATATCTTATTCTCATCTATCACTCATTTCATCCCACTATGAACAGAAATAAGATGGATAAAAATACTCTAAATATAGGTATTTTGTACAATGTGTTGTCAGCTATACCCAGAGTGATACTTATTGATGCTGTACACGTGAAGATTATTACCAGGTGACATACACAATTTTGTGTTGGTCTTTATGAGTTAGGGATCACAATAAGCTTTTCTCAAACCCACGGTGCATTCACAGTGCAAATGAGTTTTTGTCATTTCTCAGCTTTCATATTTATACTTGAAAAATCAGAAGTTGCTTCTACTCGCATTAAAGCCATGACAAAAGTCCCATACAGTTGACCATATCTCAGATGAGATGATGTTTTAGACACTTTCTGGATTGTCCCCTTTTTGGGGATTTATGCATAAAGAGAGCTCTTAAATAGAAAACCAAGGGAAATTATAGCTAATTAAAAGAATTAACAACTATCAACCCTATAACAAAAGCAAAAAATATCTAATTATGGTTCTAAAAAAAACTTTTACAAGCCTTATTTAGCCAATTAAAGCAGACTAATCCAAAAGCATCAATCATCATATGCTATCAACACATTATCAGCTACAGAATTTCACCTGAGCAATACCACTGCCGAGAGATCTAGCATTTAACTTTGAGTGTCAGTAACAAGACCAGGAGACCTGCTACAGACTAGCAATTCTTTCAGGCAGGAACTGTGTGGCACCTCTTGCTCATGCAGTGGTCAGCCTATTGAGTACACATTCCCCACTGTCCACAGTCAGATAAAGTTCTAATAGAATGATGTAATCACACTCAAACTATATCAAACAGCACTTGCTTCACATTTAAAAGAAAACTCTATGCACCTAATTGCCTTTTTAGCTGTCAATGAAATATCAYCTTCCCTCCCTATTTTTGCTACCGTACCATCACCTAACTTGCAAAACCCTACAACTTAGTGTCCAGTATATGTCAGTGGAAGTAAAGTCCTAACCAATCCCTTAGATTCAAGATTTAGGGTCTTCAACATGTGCCCACACTGGAAAACTGCATCTGGACAACAAATACAATATCCTTGCCAAACATTAAACAGAAATTCGTAAGTTTTTCAGTGGAAAACATCTATTACTAACAATACAAATTCAAGTAGCTGATTTCAGGAGATGAATCATAACTAACCTATAAATTTCACTAATTGGAAAACCCTCTCACTGCCCACACTGAAGGGAAGAAAGAAAAATTAGACACTTCCTGTAGCATTCTGGTCAAAAACCCCAAATAAGGCAATCATTAATTGACTTTTTGGCATAGACACCTCTCAATTATATCTATACAACCTGAAGATCAGCAATATATATAAACATATATACCCACACATACACACAACAGAAMAAAGACTGAGTATTTCTAGGACAAAAAAGCTATTAATTGTTTTATTTCCTTAAAAAATTAGAAAATCACTTAAATACTAAAGATAGCTTGAAAGGATGTAGCAGTAAGGGTATTTAGCAAGTCTCAGTAATTGCATATTTGGTATGCTACAATACAAGATCATTCTCCAAAACAAACAAACAAAAAATTAGTATTTCCCAGTGTATTACCAAGTTACCATATACCAAACTCAAGACCAGTCATTTTTAGTTTTGTGAAAAAATGAGGGTTGGACTGAATGTGTGATACTGAAGCTTGTTTTATTGTAGCATCACTAAGGTCCTGGTCCAGAGTTATTAGTTAAAAAGCACCAGTTCAAGTGAGGGTAATTCAGACTTGACTCTACCTCTTTCCTTGAATCTTGCCAGACCCCACCTCTCTACACATATGCCTGCAGACCAGTATRATTGACACAGCTTGTAGCCGTGCCCCCTAATTCAAAGGGCATTTGCCTCAGTGAAGCTCTGCCCTCTAAGTCACTCTTCAGAGCACTCTATTTCATGCTCCACAATCACAAGGACAAGAATCTTCCATTTAAAAAAAAACCAGACTAATAACTCATGAGCCCATGAGTCTGGGACATAGCCAGAGATCTGTAATATGGGTTAACATCTGCCAAAACTGTGAAAATAATTGCTACTTTTTCTGTGCAGCAGCTCCATCCCTTCCCCGTGTGACCTGGAACATGCGCCACTAGTGACAGACCTCTCCTCTGAGAGTACTGTGGTATTTCAGCTTTACCATACCCTTTAAAAAAAAATCTAATAGCTTTATATAATCCTTTTTCCAGGTCCTATGTATTATTACAACACTGAACTCTGACAGAGAAAATGGTCCCCTAAAGCATACATGTATTTAAAAACTGACACCTCCACCCCAAGAAGTTAGGTCTGATTATTTCTTTGAGCAACTAAGAAATGGTACAGCACCACAGTCCTCCTTTGGCTACTGGCAGGAATTTTCACCTATCACTGCACACACAAAGAACAGCAAGCCATGCCAGACAGGACCCGAAGCAGGGCATTTAGCAATTAATTTCCTATTTCCCATGTGTCAGTAAATTAATAGCATGGGAAATCCTGAACTAGTTGTCTATTTCTAAAATTTTCCAGAAAAAACATCTTCTTGGTTTGGGTTCCCCCCACACCTTGCATTAGATAAAAATATACTTGAGACCCATAATGCTCAGCTGGAGAATACTCATAATTTGGGGTCTAAACTTTGAACAAAATACAAACAGAAATACTTTGCATTTCATTTTTTGCACCCTCACTACTCCATTTTTCAGTTCTGTATCTAGGCTGATATGCACATATACACAAACTTTAAGGCCTTGTATTCAATGAAAAATATGATCATGTAAGGATGAGAAACAAGCAAAATAGAAAGCTGCCAATCAGGTTTTTCATTAAGATTTTAATCTGAAAAGTAGGCCTACAAGTTGGTCACAAGGTGATAAACATGGGTGTACTCTTCCAGGATCATCAAGCATGGTTATATCATCTGCTTGCCTTCTGTCACAAATCTAGAGGAATGGCTACAAAGAACTCTGCCTGTCTGAGGGCAGCAGGAGCCATACTGCTTACCTCATTAGAGAGAAGACTAGCACTTGAGACCAGGCTCTCTCTCAAGAGGAAACAGCCCTTTGGAAAGGTGAATGAGAAGATATTACTACTTACTATACCACCAGCAGTAGTTAAATGTCTACCCTAAATCTGACTGGAATTGTGTCAGGATGCTGTAAAATCAACCCCAGTAACTCCTCCTGTACTCATTTACTGAGTGTATAGATGTATATATGTCATATGTACATATGTATATACACACTATATGTCATATAGTGACAATTATAACTTTAGCAGTAGTTTTTGCAGGATATCATCAAGTGCAAGAAATCTACAGGTAAGTACATGGACAGCCACAATGAAAGAAGTGGGTCTATCAGCCCCAGAAATCCCACCTTGTACAAGTTAAAAATGCTCACTTACCTTTAATCTACTGAGTATTTTGTTTCTAAAAAAGGGGAAAAATGGGATAAAAAACTAGACAAAAGTTGAATGCCACATGTAAAACAAAGAATAAAATAGAAAGTTTCTTGTCCTACCCTTATTGAAAGGCCTTACCTTTTAAAGTGACCCATGTATACTGTTCAGCAGTTTTTTTTTTCCTTAAAGCCCTGAATATCGAGTCAGTCCACTGTGCTGAAAGCCACTCTTTCAAAAAAATGAGTGTGCTTGCCAATAAATCACAACTGTTTTACCATATGCCACGTCGTCCTGCCAAGTATCACCAGCCTGTTCTACTTTTAAGCAAATTTCATTATAACATAGCTCAGAGCAATGCTCATTAAAAAGTATACTGAAAAATGTCAAGTTGTTTTTATATTAAAAATGTGACTTTGTTTTCCATGAAGATTTCAGACTGGTATTTATTGAAGAGGAAAATTTGAGAACGCTCACCTCAAACTCACCACTTACTTCTGGGACTAAGATGACAGCCCTGTCATGAGCTCCACCACACACTAGTGTTTATTGCTACTTTGAGGACTGTCCATTTCCCAGCACTCCGATCTAAGCACAGTCATTAAACACCCTCCGTGTTTGTGCTATTAAACAGGAGTTCAGGATACATCCGTCTCTTTGGATAACTTTGAATATGTGTGTTCACCCTTTTGTATTACAGAGGCTCACTCCAGTCAGTTTTAAGAGCCTTCTTAGAAGTCGTTAAGCCCTTTCAGCTTTTTCATGAGCGTGTAAAACTGAGCACTAGGGTTTCCATATAATAGCTGACCAGACTGGTCTTTAACTGATGAACTATCCAAAAACTAGTCCAAATGCTGACCTGATTTAAACTCTGATCTCACTGGACTCATGGGGTAGGGAGAGTATGCAAATCAACCCAAAATCTGGCTTTAAATTCTCTTTGATTTGTTTTGCCCAGAAATAGATCAACTCGTGGTGTTTTTACATTTTAGCATGATGAGTCATTGCTAAACCTATCACAGGCTAAAAAAAAAAAAAAGACATTAGCTTTCCACGAGAAAGTTATTTCTTTCATTTACTTGCATTCAATACTCCTCATGGTCAACAGTTGATCAAGAAACATGCCTCCTTCCTGGTACAGTTACAGTTTTAGTGGAAGTTTAAAGGACATTATAAACTTCTCCTGAAGTAAAATTCCTATGATTAAAAAAGGTCATAGTCATTTGGGGCTTACAGCATACAAATCACAGGACGGAAGTTATACATGTCATAATAGTTTTCTTTTGAGAAATCAGATTTTCATCAAATGCCAAAATATGATTTAAGGGTTCCACACATTTTGGTCGGCTCTTTTATTTGAAACCTGTTATAATGCATGTCAACTGCTGTCTAGTGGTTACTTCCTCTCACTGTTCATCCAGAAAAACACTAATAAAATTCAACACCACAGTACAGCCTCTGAAAAGCCATGTAGTTCTAGGGATGCGCTATGTAACTGATGCCCAAAATTCAATTTTCGTGAATATACAAGACCACTTGCATTTCCTTTTCATTGTAGTGTCTGTTTTCACACACACACTCTCACCTGCCCTTCTACAACAGTAAGGATTTTCTAAAAGTCTTTCTGTTCTAGACCCATAATTTGCTTTTYGTAGGTATTTTCATTCTTGCTGTCTCCTTCTTGCACAGTTTTAGTTCAGCTAGCTAAGCGTGGACCAAAAACTATTACCATTCTTATTTTAAGGGATACACTAAAATTAATAAGAGCTTTAAGGACAAAGGTTCTCTCTGTTCAACCTGTCACTCAGTGTYTGTGTCCATCCATGTCCACCCTCCCCTCCTGTTTTGACCTATCAGTCTCACTAAGAATGACTATGGAGAACGACCTTTAAAATGGTTCTTTTATCCTCCGCTGCTGAAAAAGCCAAGTAAATAATTTTAGTATGTTATTATACTGAAGTCTCATTCTGATTTGTATTGAAACACTACTGAAGCACAAATTAAGCTGCTTAGCCCGAAATGACAATTTTTTTTGTAAAACTGCCTCTCACCCCAGCCAACTAACTACTTCTATGTGTGTATAGAGATAGATAGATATGAGCGTATGCATCTTTTGAGTTAGCTGAAGATGAACGTTGATTCTTGGCAAAATTCAACTATACTTTAAAGCAAAACCAAAACAATTTAAAAAATTTGTACTTCAGTAAAAAAAAATAAAATCAAGTATCTGATAAACAACCAGAAACCTGCCTTTTCTCTATTCATAATTCAGCATGTTTCCCACCTTAAGCTGAATGAATCCTCAGCAAATGCAGATACTAAGAAGCCAGTAACCACAGGGTCTAGTTGGCTGGAAAGAGGCCTGCTGCAGCCAGCTTCTGCAGACTACAAGGAAATTCTACCTGATCCTTCAGGATCAGCCACCAGGCTCACTACGACGTAAGAGAAAGTGTAAACTTCTGTCAAGACTTTTCCACAAATTAATATGCTTTAAGTTTTTAATGAAGAAAAAAATTATGAGACATAAGACAAAAAGAATCAGTATTTGCTAAGTCATACAAGCAAAAGAAACCCTACCATCACAATGCAATGCCATGATAATCAGGGCACACATATGTACATGACCACGTATATGACTTGCTGCAAGAACTAGAGAAACTAGTACCATGGCCCACATGCTGACAGTGCCTACGCAGAAAAGAATAACTGGTGCCTGTGTCCTGCTGCAGTGCTCCCTCAGCTTGCAGTTACATGCACACTTGAAGTACAACTTTCAACCAGATGTATTAACAGCTGCTTTGAAATGAACACCAGTTTATTTTTCAGAGTGAAGTGATTTAGCCAGTAAATTGCAGGTGCAGTGTAATGGAGAAGAAAAATCTCAAAAAGGATGAGGAATTAAAGTAAGATACCTATTTATTGACTGTAAAAGAAAGGAAAGTTACATCAACCATTACTTCCACCATCCGACAAACTCTTTCCTACTTCATTATTTAATATTTGTGTCACTCAAGGCTTATATATTTCTTACATTGGTCTCAGATTTTGTCAGAGTTGCACTAGAAATACCCAAACCAAACAAAGCCCTATGACCATCTTTTGTTTCAACAGAGCTTTTCAGTGGGGAGGTGTTAGAGGTGCATGATACAGTTCCTATCACAAGGACAGGCATATTCCTGAAATGTACTGCGGAATATCCAGATCACAACCCTATTTTGAGTGGGGCAAAACAGGTGTTCCCACTTGGTTTGCCAGCATTTCCTCCAATATATTATAAACACTATTTACCATTTTGAGGATTGATCATCCCTTTTCCCATTTTTTTTTTTTTTTAAAGTCTCATTTTTAACTCTCATTTCAGCATTTTTCTGAAAAATTTCTGGGAGACTGAAGTTTTGTCCTTGGGAAAGTGGTAAAGGAGGTGTATTTTTACAAGCCAACAAGGATAAAACAGGGGTTGCCTGATTTTAAGGATCTTATCCTGACTGCTGTTTGGATGGAGAAGGGGTTTTCTCTTTTTGTTGTTGTTCATTTTGGGGTGGGTGTTGGTTTTTCCCCCTCCAAACAAACAGTAACACATTGCTAAACATTACTAATTTAAGAGCTCACTATTCTGGTGAGCGCAATGAATTACTGTGAGGTACGTATGCTGCTTCTAAAGCGAATCAGTAAAACCCAAAGATCAAGAGTATCTACAGTGTCATTTTCAGGCATAGGTGCAAACAAGTGATCTAATCCTGTGTTCTGAGACTGAATCCCTTCACCCCTGCTCACAAGAACCAGTGCTGCAGTCAAGAAACCAGCTCATCTTCTGATCTCAGAGTACACATGGGAGGAGGCATTTCCAGATTATCTTCTCCCAAGGTATGGGCTAAAGAAGAAGGGATAACTAAAGCGGCCTTTCAGTGCCCTGAGCTGTGGCATGGTTCTGGAGTCACACCCCGCTCTGCAGTCATGTTCTGGTGAAGTTTGCAGCAAGGCAATCATCACCCCAGGCAGCAGGTGGAAAGAAGGAAGCAGCCTTACTGCCCCTGGCCTTTGCTGGTTGGGAGGTTATGAAGCAGTGCCTCTTAGGGGGAGAAACAGCAGGATGGGAAAGCTGGAGATGTAACCGAAATTAAAATCCTAACCAGCAGGTCTCTAAACAGACTTTTTTCTTTTCTTTTAAATGCCTCAGCTCTACCTTGACTTTGWATTTGGAATTAGTTATATGAATTAGTCCTCTTTTTTAAGTGTAAAACAAACGGATAACTGCTAATGGCCTATTCCACTGTTCCCTGTTAAGTTCTTTCACACCTTCCCAGAAATCTTCTGACCACAGATTCCCAGTATTTCAAAGAAACACCAAGGACTCTAGATCAGGTTCTACATCAAATGCCTTTTCATTCTTGACCTTTTCCATGAAAAGGTTATTCCTTCTCTCATAACCATTTTGAGACTCAAGACTCCCCCAGTAACTGAAGAGATTTTTATAATCCTAACATTTTCATTTACAATTGTGTGTTTGGTAGCACAATTTTTCTAGTACTTGTTAGAAAGGACAACGCATTGTTGAKCTGTTTCTAAACAAAGTTAGGCAAACCCCAGCTTAATGTGGAAGTTTTAATCAAAATTTCAGTTTTAGGAGTACATTACTCTTTCTTATTATGCACAGAAGGCTTAAATAACACAGCAAACTGAACAACGAAACAAAACAGAACAAACTCTGTTTGCCTCTTCTTTTCTTGTGGATGTACAACAGTGTAAAAACAACCTGGACATTTCTAGATGACATTACAGGTCAATGGCTCAGTTTTGAAATACTTTTCTGCAGCACAATTTGTATGCATCTCTGCAATGCATATATTAATGCCTACATCAGTTACTCCCTGTCACTTTAAAAGGCCAGCCAAATAAACTGATTTTAAGGAATGAGGATATTACTTCTGCTGTACAAGTAGAGCAGGTTGATGACTTGCCCCAAGGCACAATCAACCTGTGTCAGTTAGAATGCAGACAGAAAAACAGTTGACAAGTATTAGTCTTGCACTAGCAAACCCACTGATAAAAGATTATAACTGATGCTTTTTAGCAACCAGGTAACTACGGGTAAAGTAATACCCACTTTCTTCCCAACTTTCACCCAGCACAAAGAAATAGAACCAGATGGTCCTGGATACYAGAAGACAGCACTGCAAATATGCAAAGGTACATGCTTTTTAACTCCAGGGAAATTTTCTAATCTTTCCTTGTAAGGAGCAGAGGATTAGTTACTATTTCATTTTCACATTTGTTCCACACTAATGTCGCATAGGCTATCAATAAWTAACATCAGGCATAAACCGCAGTCAGAGCTTTAAAACTGATCCCCTCCCAGGCTAAGGCACCGCTCACCAGTCTGCCCTGTTCACAGTTGTATCTTCTCCCCATTTTAATTGACTTGAGAACAGCATCAGGCAGATCTACATGAACACTGTTTTATACAGCTAGACTTACTACAATCATTTTTGAGTTAAACATGCAGAGACCGGGTGACTTCTAGCATTTATCAAAGTGAAGGATTAAGAGCACCAGGGCTACAGCCAGATGAGACAGACAGGCAYTGTGGGAAGCTTCTTTGTACCGTTCTTGCAACTGTCTTAGTGAAAAGCTAAACCTACTTGGCTTTCTGATGCCAGACCTTTAGTCAGTGTTAATCAAATATAGTTTTCCAAGGGAAATTTTACAGATGCTTKACATGAACAGTGTCCTGGTTTTGGCTGGGGTGGAATTAATTTTCTTTCTAGTAGTTGGTATAGTGCTATGTTTTGGATTTAGTGTAAGAAGAATGTTGATAACACACTAATGTTTTTAGTTGYTGCTAGGYAGTCTACTTTCTMAAGGACTTTTCAGCTCACATGCTCTGTGAGGTGCACAAGAAGCTGGGAGGGAGCATAGCCRGGACAGCTAGGCCAGCTGGCCAATGGGGTATTCCATACCATRTGATGTCATGCTCAGCATATAAGGCTGGGGGAAGAAGAAGGAAGTGGGGGACRTTYGGGGTGATGGCRYTTGTCTTCCCAAGTAACCGTTACGCGTGATGGAGCCCTGCTKTCCTGGGGATGGCTSAACACCTGCCTGCCCATGGGAAGCAGTGAAGGAATTCCTTGTTTTGCTTTGCTTGCGTGCGTGGCTTTTGCTTTCCCTATTAAACTGTCTTTATCTCAACCCACGAGTTTTCTCACTTTTACCCTTCCGATTCTCTCCCCCRTCCCACYCGGGGGAGAGTGAGCGAGCGGCTGTGTGGKGCTTAGTTGCCGGACAGGTTAAACCACGACAAACAGATACCACAATTAGAAACTGCATAGACAGATCTTCCAGTAACATTTTTACAAGAATGCAAACACACACACTTTTGTTTGTTAATGTTTCAGTCAGACACTAATTAAGAAGGTATTCAAATGCTTATCTTCAAGGATCACTCTTGAAAGTATGTAGATTAATTCTAGAAGATTAATGCTAGAAGAAACAGAAAATGCTATAYTGGCTATCTAATTGGTGGTAAGTTACGAACACTGCACTGACAACCAATGCCAACGGCCTCCTGGTCACAGATTGTATCTACCTTCGCACTCCCATAAAGCCAGTGAACTGCAGCTAAATTACATTCTACCACCAGAAGTAAGTGTGCTGAAGWAGTCAAAGAACACACTTGATTTTTCCCCTCTTGTGTGAAGAACAACTCCAGGCAAGTTGTTCTCTACCTTACAAGCAAATTTGGAAGCTAGTGGATCGTTAACATTCCCCACAGTTAAACTCTGCAATTTCAAATAATGACAATTTATAKTCAGGTTATTAGTATTTACTAAAACACTACTACAGGGAAACATTATTTCTCAGTTATTTATTTTTCTACTCTGATTTGAAAAAGCCCAATCAATTATTTACTCTAGCAAAGAGAAAAAAATAAAGAGTTGGCTTGCAGTAGTGACACCCTGAACTACTTTTAGTAAATRAAATAAGTCTGATTAAGTGAAAGTTAGAAAGGTTTGAAGAAACAAAGCCTTACCTACCAAAAATAAAAATTTTCCAGGAAATAAGTGAATACACACAAACTTAAAACAAATAAGCTAACCACAGTGCTAAGTGATTCATTTGCTACTCTTAGCAGGACATCCTCAGAATAGCCTCGTCTATTTTACCTTTACAGCAGAAGACAGGTCAGAAAAAGCCTGAGTATGTCAAACATTTAACACTTCAAGTTACTTAAGGGCAGTAAAAGCAACTTTATAATAATATTTAACAGCATGGGCCACACACAGAGTGAACTTACTTCGAGAACACATTTAGGTGTAACAGCTGTACAGTAACTGACTAGTTTGGGCTAAAGAAAATTATGTATGCAGTGTATAAACACAGGATCACCTTGTTGCAAAGAAGCATTTTTGAAGAATGAATGTCAAACAATTTTACCCTAAATTTACTAAAATAAGTTTGGAAAATGCAATGCAAAGGGAAAGGAGATGAACACTTTCCATTTAGACCCAAGAACAAAAGAAAAACTGTATTTTCAGAGAAGAGGCAATTGCAAACTTCTGTAATGGGCTGGGGTTAATCCATAAGGTGTCTGCTTATCAGACTGACAGGTTGACCAATCTTACTTTGAGCAAGGGCTTGGACTAGATGACCTCCCGAGGTCCCTGCTACTTTAAAGAAGGGACAGAAACCTTGCTTTTACCATCAGAAATCTTCCACCACATAAAATCTTCCTGATACATAACATTACAACATTGCTTTACAGTATCTGGTGGCAGATGAATTTTTCCTTCTGTGTTGGCAACAAGAGATAACAGAGGATACAGAAGTCTCCACCTATCCTCACAGCTTCAGGTACTTTTCCTGCTCTCTTCTACCTCTGAATGCACAGACAGAAGCACCCTCCAACAGTAAGATAGAAGGCTCATTGATTTCATTCTGTTTCAGGTCAGGACTCTTCCAAGAGTCACAGATCCTCTCCAAAACTTTCTTATAGAAGAGGACCCAATGGAGAACATAAAACCCATTTAAAAAAAAAAAAAAAAAAAAAGATTTTGACTGTTTGTACCCTTCTTCTTAGCTCATTACTCCAAATTAGATCTAGCTGTAAGAGGAGCAAGTTAAATTTCAACACTATAAAAGCAAAGATACAGAAAAATCTTACTAAAATACATGTTAATATCACTAGTTTTCCACTTAGCATAGTATAGAACTTGCTTAGATTGCAGAAATAAGCTATTACACCTCTTGAGCAACAATTTAAGTGAAGCTTTCATAATACAGCACCCCATCCACTTTCCCATAGACTTCTCTAAAGCCCGTCTTCAGCATGTGTCTGTTTCCACATAGCCATAGCCACTAGCTGAAACTACTTCATAATTTCTGAGCCACAGCATATAAATTAAACAGTACAACCTTTAGCTAGCAAAGAATAAATTTCATCTCACTAGTACTGACAGCTAGCAGTGATTTTCTTGTGCAAGAGACACTCSAAGAGTCTGTATTTCACTTCTGTTCCCAATTCAGCTAGTTTAGCTGACTGCTGTATCATTTGAACTGTTGACATTACAGAAGCTATCACAAGAAACTAAGCAAGCTATATGAAACAGATCACTGTCTATAGAAAAGTTTTGTTAGCTACACACTGTCAATGCTGAACCAAAATTTTCCTTAAGCTTCATAAAACCAAAAAATCACCACAGTGATTGACTAGCAGGTCATCACGACTACAACTCACAGAAGGGAGAARAGGTAGCTTTTAGACTTATCATCCACACAAAACAGGTAACAGCTGCATAAACTGCGGTATAGCACAGCTAATGATAGTATGATTTCCAGTTCCCCTCATAAGAAACACAATCATGCGCCATGAGAAGCTCATACCTCCTTTATCATGTCTTACATAAATTACCTCCRATACTTAACACCTCATGGTGGCAGTAGTGATAAAAACACTGCTTGCCTTTGAAACAGTAACACTTCTGATGTTTCATCACAAGTTCAGCCTAGTAATTGATTTCAACTCTGCAGTCCCCAAAACAGAGTATATTCTGGCTCTTCCATCACAGCAATCCTTTTAGCATCCAAAAACCCCCAACCAATTGATATCAAACATAGCAAAGCAAGCAGCTGAAATACTAGTGAAGACCCATAGCAGAGGAAGAAACTTTCTTCACTCAGAAAGAAGCACACATTTAATAAAATCAGTAACTCATTTTTACTAGAGGACTATACATTTTTTTGAATAGCCTGTAACTTAAACCCCCACCTCCTAAGAATCTTCTAACAAAACAGAAACAAGACACCCCAGAGCCTTGGCACTGAACACAACCACAGGGCTGGCTACACAAGTTTTGCAGTCTACCAGCGTTGAACACTTCAATAAATGGTTAAAATCACTTTTTATAGTTAAGTGGAAGGCACTCTCTCTTTATACTATTATAGCCATCTAGTAATGACGACAAGCCTTTTACAGGTTACCCACATATACACTTTAAGAGTATCTGTTTGTATGCCATGCCTTCTGCAGTGATCCCCAATCATATTTAGTCACACTGCTGCACTTCTCTCTATCAATTCTACTGAAGTCTGCTKCTTAAAAAGTAAGCAGCAGTGCCAGAGCTCAGCATCAAGAAGGTAATTCATTCTACATGGTGTGTATACACACACACCCCCTTTTGCAGTGCACTTAAGCTATTAATAGCAAGTTGTCATTCAGAACTACACAGGACAATGTACATCCTGGAATCATAGAACAATAAATCTGTGGTTTTGAGCCAGACAGAACCATTTACTTTTCCATATAGTTAAARAACAGAGGGTTCCAAACAAAAAACAGTTTTGTTCTTTTCTTCTGTAGTCTTTCCTTCCCTCCACTGAAAAAGGACAAGAAGAGGGAATCTTAAGAAAAAGCCATTTCTAATTGCTATAGATGTATTTCAAGAAGTCCTAAAGGGAAACTCTTCATATTTGTATTTCTTTTCATGCTGGAAGTTAGCAGCAAGCCTCCATGGGTATTAACAAAGAAGTAGTAACACTTGACAAAAACAACACTGTACACTAATCARAGAAAAAAATCTTAATACCACTTGAATGTGATGAAAAACCCTGAAGGATCATCATCTGCTACTCAAAACTGGTCTTACAAAGACACATTTCTAATATAGTTGAACACACACACGCCCTTGCTCTCATCGGATTTAATGCCTTCCATAATGAAATGCACCCAATCTAAGGCACAATTAACATCTATTCTGCATTATAACAATCAGGATTTTTAAAACTACTAGTACCTTCTGGTTTGTATTGACACAGTACCACTGACTACCTGCATCATTCAATTTTAACCAAGGCAACAAACCAGCCTAGGCGAGAGTTTCATAAGGTGCAAGATTGCAGGGAGGAAGAAGGTTCAGCTGGAAGTCACATAGTCCAATAGCTTGTCTTGCTAGCTCTAGACTCCTCATTACAAACTTAGGAAAATTTGGCACTACTTTCAACAACAGTAGGTGCAGATTAATTCCCCTCCATTTCTTCTACCAAAGAGCTGCAATGAGGGTAAACTGATGGAGCAGAACATTGTGGGACCTCTACAGAAATGGAGGGAGACCCAACAACAGGACACTTACACAGCTTTTGGCTACTGCTTGCCTCCAGATTTCTTCCTTCTCCTGAACTACTTTTCCTTACTACTATAAGGTCTTTAATAGAGAGATTAAAATGTAAAAGGTAACACAGGGAACACAAAATGATCTCTATTTTCAAAGCAATTAAAGCAACAGCAGTTTGAATGGTATCTTCACTGAAGCTGCAGTGATTAGCCACTTTATTAGAGCTGTATCAATTTATCCTGGTGTAGAACCAAGTCTGTGGTACTCCAGTGTGTGATAGCTTGCCCTACAGCCTTCCTCACAGTGTAAACTGCCTCCTTTTCAGAAGCATAGCCTTGGGGAAAAAAATGAATTTTAAAATCATTAATAGAGTTTAGGAAAGCAAAGTCTCATTGTACATTTAGTCATACAACTTCACTACACTTAACATAGCTTACCAGTTCCTTCAAATAACTTAAACCCTAACCCTGAAAAATGTCTCTGCCTTGGGAAAACACTATGATTCTGCAGAGAGGTACTTTCTCAAGGTGTTCTGTTCACAAGGTTGTAAAGCACGGACTCAATTCACTCAGTCTGCATCTCTATCTTAAAATAAAATAAGTAATACCTGTTTTACAAAACTTGTCATGCCTTCCCAACCCCATAAACACACAATCATTTTTATTAGTTTCTTTAGAAGTCAATGAATCCTCTGAAGCTTGCTAGGCAAAGTTCAGCCTCAATGCATCAACAATTTCTAATACAATCATAAGATCTAGATTAATGCATAGCTGAATATGATCTCAATTTCTTTTCAGAGCTATCTAGAGATGTGTATGCAAGCACATGCTTTAAGATACTTATTTCAGAATGGACTGTTATTTTAAACCACATCAGCTTTATTTTTACAGACATCAAACAATTATATTAACTAGTGTGGAAAAAATTATTCGTTTCCCCCTCTTGGCTTTTTTTCCTGTTTTTATTTAAGTGTAATAGCTAGAGCTCTCAGTGAAATTTCTTCCTGGCAAAAACATTGTCACATTGCTTGAAAACATTTACAAGCAACTTTATTTTACAAAAGCCCTGTCCAGGTAGATTGAGTGCACTACCTGCATGCAAACTCTTCAAGCAGTCAAGTTAGTGTGTATCAAAAAACATTATATATAAACTGTAGGAATTTAACCACAGCAAAAAAAAAAATCCTGACAAGGATAATATTTCCTTAATGAACCTCTTAAAAAAATTTGTTATTTATACCCCCTCCTCTATTGCAATGGAGTTTAAATACATATATCCTTCCAGAAAGGAATAAAAAAAAAGCCTTCCCCAAATCTTAGCACTGAAGTCAATTAAACCTTTCAACAACATGCACAATACAAAGCAAGTTATATGCAAAATATCATTTCTGAATACATTAAAAATTGCATGGAGTCCACGTGTCAGGTGCTGATACACTTATTTCTTGAACAAGAATTTTTAATATCACACAAATATGCATTTCAGATAAGAAAGGCAATTTCTTATTTAAATGTGACGTTCTCTTCAAGAATTACAACACTCATGAAACTTCCACCACAACCAAACCATGAGGATTAGTCTCAGACTAGCCTCTATAAATGCTAGTCTGTGATCACAACACTGTGATGTATAAACAGAAAATTCTGTATTGCACGAGTACTGACAAGTTTAACTGTATTTCTAATACTGCAGAGAGGCTAATCCTTTTACTAGTATCTGAAATGAACAGGTACACTGCCACTGATGTTTGAATGCAGTGGCATGCTTTTTTTTTTTTCTTCAAAGGGAGAATTCCCTTTTCCAATTTACCAAATTGACCAAATAGGAATAAAGTTGTTCACCAAGAACCTTTTTCTCAATATTTTGTCCGTTTTAATCATTATGGCCTGGGATGCCTCAAACTGGCCTTACAACCAATAATATTATTGGCTAAGCCAATAACAAATATCCTGAAAGCTAAAATACTCAGTTGCACATAGAATCACATCAGTTGGGAGGGATCTCTGGAGATCATCTGATCAAAACTGCTCAAGGCAGGTCCAGGCAACCTGTATCAGTTCTCAGCCACGCCATGATAAGCTACCTACCTAGGGGCTAAGAACAAGCTGGGATGCTAAGTGCAAGCTTTCTTAGTTTGCTTTAATATTGTCCAACACAGCTTGAACTTCAAACTAGGTTTTTTTTTARGCACTGTTGATACGCACTTAGAAGGAAAGCAGACAAGAAAGCCTAGGAAATACTACTGCTTGTTCATGTCAGTTTTGTTCTGTGTTCACCCTGACAGGGCAACAGCTCTTCTAAACAACCTTAATAGCTTTAGATTACCTCAACAGGTAGTAAGTTGGGTTTTGGAAAGAGACAGCAATATATGCAAAGAACAAAGCTTAAATACTTATCTTGAAAAGATTACTGGCTATAAGAAAATGGGCAGCAGGCAAAATGTAAGTTGTAGATACAAATACATAATTATGTTTCAGATTACACTTCAGAAAAATGCTTATTCTGCAAGACATTAAGAACAGCAAAATGTAAAATCTCTCTTTCCAAGTGTTTCCAGATTCCCAGCTACTGGCCGCTGTTCCACAGAACCATGTACTTGCACTCAGAAAAAGGATAACCTGACTCTTGATTATATTACACCATAAGATCTTTAAACATGCAACTTCACTGATCTTTTCTACTGAGAAAAGACTCTTGCTCTTGGGCTACTACACAACCCATTTAGAGTAATGCTGGCAAGGACTCGTCTCTAACAGCCCATCCCTTCACCCTGCACAGAATTCTGGTTGGCTAGCTTACATGGTATAAAACATTATAAAAAAGTCGACTGAAGTTACTTTTGAGCCACATTTCTGTCAAAAAAATGTCCCATTTCCTCAACAGCATTACAGAATCATATTTTATCTGTTCTGCATGAGAAAATTGACAAATACTACACACCAGCCACCAGCTTATATATCAGAGTACTTTATTCCTCAAGTCTGGTAAGAGCTCCTAGATAGTAAAAAGGGGGAGCGGAAAATCAAGGGAAAGCAAAGCAATTACTACAACCAAATTTACATAGTGATTCCCTTGGTAGAGAACAAAGTAAAAGAAGAAAATGCTTTCAAAAGCGTCTTGTGAACTTGGGTGACAAAGAGTCAGGGAGCTGAACTCCACAGGAATCAGATGATCAGTTCTACCATGCTCCTCTGCTGTGGCATGCTTTAACCAACCATTTTTCTGAAGGAAGACAGAAGCAGACTTGAACCCCTTCTACCATTTTTTTATATATAGAAGTATATATTTATATATAAAATATATTTTTTTATATATAAAAATATAAACAGCACCATAAGAAACACATTTTTCTTCCTTTTGCTCTTCTGCTGCAAGTACAAACTTATCAAAAGATTATTTCTGGCTCTTACAGTTAGAAACAGTGGAAGTAAACATGGAATTTTAAAAAAAACATAGCAAGACTCTGGGACCAGGAATTAGATAAATGAAGAATCTGAAGACAATATTGCTAATTTCCAGTTTATTAGAGTAATTTCATCCTCTATTTCTTACCCTCCCAGTTTAGATAGCACAGTAAGGTACTTACTGGAAATGGTGGTCTTTTCTCAGAGCTGATAGAAGCAACAAATATTTCAGTTATATTGTAACTGCAAGAGTTACTGCATTTTAGGATATTCTCCAACCACAGTATTGAAGGAATAATAAGAATGACTCCTAAACAGTCAGTTAAAAAAAAAAAGGCAAGTTCTGTTCCCATTCCTGTAACTACCAGTTACACATGCTCCTGGCACACCCCTGTGTACTGAAGAAGGAAGAGAATTCACCTTCCAGCATTTGTGATTTACTTACAAAACATTTTACTGCTAATCTGAAGACAAAGTTTAGTACCTGACTGAAAAAACCAGCCCACAATTTAATAATCATGTGGAATGCAACAGATGTAATTTTATGTAATATTACAATGACAAAGTTCAGAATTGTATCCAAAACCTTTTAAAAATTGTARGCACATTTGAGGACAAAATATTTTGTAAGTTCATTTCAGTTTTGCCAAACTGTTTTTGTCAATAAAATACAAACTAAAAAGACACTGATGTTTTTCAAGTGTGACTGCTCATAATTTCTGAAAGATAGCAAAAAAATATAACATTTTTCAGTTTCACTTTAAAAAACACTAWGTACTCAATTAACCTTACACAATCATTTCTGATTTTTCATTTGATCTGATGTATCCCCTGTATCCATTACTCCCACACCAACTTTCCCCAATAGGCACTCAACAAAAATTTCCATACAGAACTAATCAATAACAAAAAAAATCCAGCAGCTTATTCTGTAAGGCTTAAACATCATAAATAGCTGCAAATATTTCTTTTCCAAACACATCCCAAGTGATGATATAATTTATATGCTGCATGGCTCCACTTCACAGAAATGTGTATCTCAGGAAACCAACTGCAGATCACACACAAGCTTTCTTCAATCAAATCTGCAYTGTAGTTTCTAAAAATCAATTAGGCATAAGACACAATTACCTATTTTTAAGAACAGTACAATTTGTTTCCCTCTAACTGAAGAACATAACACATGTAAACAAGGAGCACACTGGCCTGACTGCTGTAAACATCGACAACTGTGTTAAAATGGAAACTGCAACAGCATTAACTGGGTAATACATTACAACAGCATTTATAATTGCACACTTCAGAAAATAAGCTGYAGAGTCTCTCAGTTCAGCACAGCACTCCCGCCGCACTAGTCAAACATGGAGGTTCACATACCTTCATACTTCTGCACCATCCTTTATCACACAGAGTGGCTGCCTCACCTTAATCTAAGGCAGTTTACTCTTAAGCTTCTTTAAGATTAACAGTTCATTGCAGTAGTGAATTATGAAACAATTCTTCATTAAAACACCAAGCTATCAAACCCCAGGAGAACAACTGAGAATTAATGTTATTTAAGATGCACATGAGAGCAGGATGGGCAAAATAAGTCTCAAATTAGGAAGAAAATTCAGGAAGCTGGATGCATTAGGTAGATAATGCATGCAGCTGGTCTTCAGTTAATAGATTCCCTTAAAACCTTTTTTTTTTTTTTTGACCTGCAGCAGTCCTGAAAAGAAAGGGAACACAAGAAAAAGGCAGGGTTACAATGCAAGAATGAACAAAGATTGTCCAACAGGTCACTTAACATCACCCTGTATGCAAGGGAACACCAAGATCTTCCAAACATCATCATGTCTCTTCCTCAAGTTACAATTCAGCTCCACTACCCATATCATCATTGCTCACCCATTCAAGTCTTTAGCTCTCCAAGGTTTTTCTCATCTTCAGTTGGCTTCTCCTTAGCCACTTCTCTTCATATGCCTTTCCCATCCTCTCAGTAAGARACTAAATTCTCTGAATTTATTTGTATATGAGTACAGCAATACACTGTTCTCCACACACAAATCAAGAACAACCTGAGCAACCCAACAAAGTAAAGTGGAGGTGAAAGACTATCTTGTCCTGTTTTTCCTCTTTCTCCTACCATCAGCCTTCATTCACATGTACAATGTAAGATGTGTACAGGATGTCTTYTATTGTCCAGCCTGTTTCAGCTATGTGTTCATCCAACCACATAAAGAAAAACATGAAGAAGGAATAAATAGGAACAAAGCTAAGCAGAGTGGGAAAGAAAGGATCAGGCAGAGAAGAGGAAAAAAAAAAAAAAAAATCACTGAGACAATTGAAACCAAGAAATAKAGAGAGACAAGAATAAGGGAGGAACTGGAAAACAGAAGTGAAGACATGTCCTGGTTTTGGCTGGGATAGAATTAATTTTCTTTCTAGTGGTTGGTATAGTGCTATGTTTTGGATTTAGTTTAAGAAGAATTTTAACAACACACTGATGTTTTCAGTTGTTGCTAGGCAGTCTACTTCTCAAGGACTTTTCAGCTCACATGCTCTGTGAGGTGCACAAGAAGCTGGGAGGGAGCATAGCCGGGACAGCTAGGCCAGCTGGCCAATGGGGTATTCCATACCATATGATGTCATGCTCAGCATATAAGGCTGGGGGAAGAAGGAAGTGGGGGGACATTCGGGGTGATGGCGCTTGTCTTCCCAAGTAACCGTTACGCGTGATGGAGCCCTGCTGTCCTGGAGATGGCTGAACACCTGCCTGCCCGCCCATGGGAAGCAGTGAAGGAATTCCTTGTTTTGCTTTGCTTGCATGGCTTTTGCTTTACCTATTAAACTGTCTTTATCTCAACCCACGAGTTTTCTCACTTTTACCCTTCCGATTCTCTCCCTCGTCCCACCCAGGGGAGAGTGAGCGAGCAGCTGTGTGGGGCTTATTGCTGGCTGGGCTTAAACTACCACAAGACAGAACACAAGAAACATCTTACATATATTCACTGAAAACATTTTAAACTGGGCATCTCTTAAAGGAAAGCTGTTGCTATGCTACTTGGTACTATGGTACTCTTCAAAATAAGATCCAATTGAACATATTCATTCCAGAGTTTAATATGTGACATACCACTTGAAGGGATTTGTATTTCTACTATTTTTAAACAAGTTATTACCAGCACATTMGTTGTCTAAACTTTCTAAAAGGAAAACAAGTCAGTCTGATGTCAGACACCTTACACAAAAAGCTACCCCAGACTGTTGTTCCCCCCYGCCCCCACCCCAAACACACCTGGAAACATCTTAACATTACAGACAAGTCATGAAATTGTAGCTATTCAAAAAAATTGAATAAAGTTTTTTTTCTACTACCAACATTCCTTTAGCCTTCAGGTCAAGTTTAGTTGTGTGGGTTTTTTTTTTTTTTTACCTCTCAAAGCCACATACACTGAAGATTCTCATTAATTAGTTTTGCTGTTTCTTACAGGGGAACATAAGGACATTTTAAGGTAACAAAGGTCTGATAAAACTGAGRAGTGCAGATTCAAACATTGGATTTCAGCTGGTTTACATAAATTGGGGATCAAGTGTACATTTCTTGAGGGACTATGTACTGAACATTCAAGACCACCAGAAAAACACCATTGCATGTTATATATAATGGCTTTCAAACYAGAAATTAAGAAATACTTGCAACTTCCCCTACAAGGTCCTTTGGGTATTCATATTAAATCTAATTTCATATAGCTTTCTCTAAGTGATAATCTAAACATACTTTGAAAATGTCTACTTCTGCATTTTCTCAGCAGAGCCATATCCCAAGGGCAAAAATTCAGACAACACATCAGCAGCAGGACCCARGAAACTTAAACTCCATTTCCTCACTTTTACACTCCTTTCCAAAAGGGCGATCACAAGCCATTTTGGGTATTTTCAGTTGTCCTTCTCAGAAGGAACTGGGAACATCCCTAGCTAACCAAAATGCACATCATGACCATGAACTAAAAAAGGATACTGAACAAAAAATTTGTTACTTGTTTAGCAAGAGGAGTGCTTCAAACCAACAAAAGATAGCAGCTGTTCTCCCCCGCCTTCTTTTACACTGTGCTGCATCATTCATTTGCTAGCCTAGCAGTTAGTTTTTCAGACCTTCTGGCAACATGATGTAAGATGTGCCAAAAAAAAAAATCCACAAAGACTCTGAAGGTTAATCGAAGAACAAAGGCAAAGAAATACACCAAAAAAAAAAAATTAACGCCAAGATTGAAGATGGTTGTCAGAATTTCTGAGCAAAAATGGGTCAGCATTTCCAAGTGATGATCCAATAATACATTAACAGAGAACCTTCCAAATGATGGTTCCCTAAAGTTTTGAAATTTAAACTTCCTGAATTGCTAAGTATATTTTCATTAATAAATTTCATAATACTTAACTATCCTGTATGGAGTTACAGTATTCTTTATACCAATAAATTCCCACCTTGTTCTGTAAAGTTTATGTACAAAATCCACTAGAGCCCTGGAATAATGCAGCATTTTTATAGGAGGATGTTTTGCATAATATCTGAGGCTTAAATTAAATATTCAGAGTGGTACTTCAAAGTCTCCCAACATTAACTAGCTTTGCACGTGATAAAGCAAACAGCTTGACTTTACTGATTTCAACAAAAGTAGGGCCTGCTAACGACAAGTTTTTCTCCCTTCCCCCTGCTCAAGTCTCACCCTTAAATCAATACTGAATTATAAGTATGTATCCCAGTATCTTAAAATCCCACCAGGCATGTCAAAGGTTCTTTAACCTGCACAGTAATTCCATTAAATACTAGACATTTCTATTTTAAAAATCTATTTCCTATATTGCTTTCCTACAATACCTGAAGAATTTTTAGCACACTCAAGGGAGCTACCACAGAATAGCCATTTTAATAACTTTTCCTCTATGGGATACTCTTAAAAATCAGGGTCTAAGTAAACTTAGAAAATAAGCTTTTGGTATACTCCCTTGCACTAAATTCACTGAACAATTTTCATCTTTTAAAATCAGAACAATACTCCCTCTGTTCTTCCCCAACTTGGAAAGACTCTTATTTTTATAGCCTTCTTTTTAAGCCACTTCTCCATAAAGTTTAAGACTTACAAATCTGACCACTCAAACTGAAGAAGCTCACCTGCAGACCTTCATTACTGTGTCTGTATCTAACCATAGTTAATACTTAAGCAGAAGAAAACATTTGTACCTAATTCTCCATATAAGGTGGTTGCAAAGGAGAGACTGCAAGTAGTAAATTAGGTACATTGTCACAAGTGGGAAAAACTGAAGTAGCACAAAGGAGTTTTAACACTAGAACTCTCCTCAAAGCCTCAATTACTTTTTTCTTCATATCTTCATCGTAGTTTTGCTCTACTTGTACCTTCCAAACCAATTTCCCCTYAGAGAAGGATAGAAAGAACCACCTTTTAAATCAGCTAACCCCTTCAAAAACTTGAATACTAATAGGGTTTGCAGTACTTTGCAYTGTTTTCTCTGCTTGTATTGCATTTAGTCTCTCCTACCTCAGGCTTATCTTCTATTTCAATTGTAAAACTTGCAGATGACACCATTTACAGACTGCCTAGTGCTGCATAAGCTTAGTCTTCATTATTACTGTACTACCTAGAGACTAACATTATAAAACTTTTTTTTTTATTCTGTATGATGGATACAATCTACTTCTTATGGCTACAAGAACAAAGCAGCTTCGCTATGCTCTTGATCCTTCTTGCTCTCTTCCTGTGATACACTGTAATTTTAGGTTTTGTTTTATTATTGTAGGTCTTAAGTTTCCATGAAGACAGACAAACAAGAGGAAATACATACTTCGTAAATCTTTAAACCATGGAATTCCTTGCTGCAGAGGTTTACATGGTTCCAGAAAGTTCAGATGGTGTCAAGAAATGGTCTGGAAACACTCATGGATTTAAAAACCAATAAAGACAATTAAACACAATGACATCCTCCGTGGTTCAAGATGCTCTTCCCTGAGCAATAGATCACTAGACCCTGGAACCATATTCTGAGAAGCTTCACTACACACTTATCCTTTTATTTTTCCTGGGGTACTGATGCTGAACATCCTATAGGAAACTGAATACTTAGGCTAGAGACATTTCTGCTCTGGCCTAACAAAGCCATTCTTAAATTAGAGATCGCAGCCTACAATGTGGTTTTAAAAACATAGAAACCTCTGGTGGAAAAGAAGTAAACACACTGTTGCATGGTTATAGACGTGTTGGCAAACAGGCTCACTCAAAAAAACCCACAAACACTTCCATCGTCCTTTTTTTCTATTACTATCTTAGCTGGTCACCCAACTATCAAATCTCTTGCAAAACAACTTCATGTTTTACTTTAATTCACTTATTTCCTGTGTGTGGTCTTTATTTTGAGTTTGTATGCACTGTGGTACTGGCACAGTTGAAACTAAGTAATATTGCACTTGAGTTTCTGGCAAGATTAATGGGAAGTGGATTTTTGGAAAATCCTTTAAGCGCTTTCTTTGTAAATGGCCACAGGATGCTTAATGGAATAAGAAGCATTTCTCACAAGTCAGCTTTTCTGTGTGGTTTTTACAACTTGGACTTGGTTAGTGATCTAAGATCCTTACATTCCAGAGGTTACATGAGGATTTTGCCTTAGAGTTAACTTTCTGCATACAGAAAACACTTCAAAAAAATCATTAATAAGAGGTCATATTGAAAATATTTGATTCCTAAATTTCATTTTCAGGAGTTTGCCTTTTTTTTTCCCCAGAGCACACAAACAGCAACTAGCTCAGTTAGAACTAGCTCCAGGCAAAAGTATCTTGCAAAGCTAGTTTGCAATGACATATTGAACTGTGAAGTTGCAAGTTTGCAAATATTTTATGATAATCCATCTAAATAAAATATCTCCATTCAAATGCTAGCTTTTCAAAACTTCACCAGGGACATGCTCCCTCTGACATCAGACCTACTTCCTAACTGATCCAAAAAAAAAAAAAAAGCAGCAGCTCATCTTAGCCCCTTCACCTATCTTTTCCTTCYGCTCTCCAGAGCTCAGAAATGATTTTTCACTTCCCTTTACTTACTACTGCTCTAACACATTTAATAGGGAAAAAAAAGTTCAAATCATTAATACGATTTCCTTCCCCTATTAATTGTTCCAGAAATACTGTTAATTATTTTGGGATAGATATTGCCAAGACAGACATGAAAAGGATTTAAAGACCTTTGCATGATTTTCCTGACAATCCCCTCATCAGGATCAAGAATGGATTGTGAGCACCAGAAACTTCACTACAGAGTCACAAATCTCAACAAGCAAGAACTGCAGCTGTGTTGTTAGTTATCAAAAAATGCATAAATCTTGTGTTCAATAGTGCCTGGATATCAATTTTAGAAAAAAACTCCTATTCAGATACATGGAAAACACTTTTACAGGCAAGAGAGAAGGGGTTGATTTTTAGGCAAAAATATAAAAATCTGAAGAGCAACTAAGTACTGGAGTAAGTCATGCAAGAGTTTAGAGTCTGATCTCCTGTGGTTTACTGTGTAAGGTCTAGTGTGATACAAACCCGATCTGGGATTCCTACACAGTTCTCCATCTTCCAACAACAGAGGACCATATCTTGACACCACCCAGCAATAAATTATATACATTATATGGCATAACAACTTATCCACAGAGCACATTTAACTAAAAAAAAMCCACACACAAACATGCACATTTTGTTATTTCTACAGCCTTCCAGAAGGCATTTAAAAATGGAAGACTGTCAGACTTACTGCCTTCAAAGGAAAATTAGTTGATTTTAGTTTATATTACATTTAAGAATGCATTTTTATGAACTAATGATGGTTTTTACCAGTGGAAAATAAGCAGGCTCCATTTTTTGACAGTAAATTTTCATTTGATTATTTTAGCAGAAAATTTCACTCATTGTACCATGTAACACGATATAATTGTTTCACATGAAATAGCAATGCCAGATTCTGCTGTATGGTCTAGGAAGAAAAGAATTGGAATCCAGTTTGTAATGAGCTTGTCCTACAAATGAACTTTACAGTCTTCAGAGTTAATTCTCAGTATTGTTGTAAATGTGAAAGTGAACCCACTATTTATTTTAGTCTCTGTAGTTGCTCACACAACAGGGATTTCTAACTCAGAAAAACACATTGGTGAAGACATTAAGGTGAGCTACTGTTTCTAAAGAAAAACAGGTGCCAAATACATTCATGATGTAACTCCAATGTAGACCGTTCTGGAAGACCACAGAGTTCAATAAATTACAAGCTGCACAACTAATTCATCTTGGCTTGAAGCACCAGTCAATCATTACCTCCTGCTAAAGTAGGATTCCTTAAGGCTAGCAACATGTTCTTTCTTACCTACTTCCCCAGTAGTAGAATGTTTACTTACAGGTAGATCATTTTTCACTGGCTTCCAATTTCAGAAATTGAGTCAAGAAACAAACAAAAAAAAMCCCMAAAAATACGAAAGTTTGGTTTTTGTATTGCATGCCTAGTCACCTAGCAATCAAATAAGCCATTTGCAAACAGACTCCAGAAGAACTATAGTCATCTGCAAAATGTTCAAAAAGCCAATACATTTATAGTGGCAACCACAGAAACTAATGACAGATGCAATTATTAAGCTTGTATGTATGTATGTTTAAGAATAAGTGATCTAGCTAGTCATTTTGAGTAATAATAAATACAAATTTAACCCCATTTGCACAAAACCAAGCCTTAATAGATCAAGTCTACTCTCACGACTTTCAGGTGAATAACAGTATCTCTGTGGTTAAGACATACACACCAGAAAAGCCAGGTCTTTGAAGATGTTTGTGGATCTCAGCCCAAATAAGTTCATCAGCAAACTCCCACAAAGCACAGGTGAAGCCACAGTTTCATAAGCTGCCTAAATAGATCCAGGGGCTTCTGACAAGAGGTTGACCTGCCTTCACCACACACTCACACCATCTCCCTTCTTCCTATAGAAAATCTCATCTTGTTACACGGCAATCCAGATGAACAAAAGGGTTGACCAGTCTAAGATTAAACAAACATTAAATATCTCTAAAATCTCTTTTTGGAATTTGACCTCGTTCCAAAGCTCACCTACTTAAGGGAAGCGTCAGGAACCTGCAGCCAGTGCACAGGGAGAAGAGGAGAGCGCCTCCAGGAAAAAGTCCACAGCTTGACAACTGTTGTAGTTGTTTTTAACTCGCAGGGGCAGCCCAACAGCAGCAGTAACTTTGTCAAAGTGGCACAGTCTTGTGTTGATGCAAAAGGACACTGTTACAGTTAAGGTACTGAAACCCTTAAACTCTCCATTCAGTTAGTAGCTCTGTCACAGACACTTCTGAAGGTCAGGTAAGCGATTTTTATTCCTCTATGCAACAGTGTCCAATTTCTGAGATGATGGCCACCACAGTAAAACTAGTTTACAGACTTCCTCTGTCCACTCATTTGCTGTCTCCTTATTTTACCAGGACAGATGACTGAGCAACTCCACAAAGCAAATTACTTAAGTGGTCCACATTAAAGAGATGACTCATTTTTCCTAAGGTAATTGCTCACAGGGGTGAACAGACTAGATGGTGTTTAGCTTCTTGAACAGTGTAAAGAGAACCACACCTCCTGACTCTTCAGTAAGGGGCAATATGCTAGTTCATGAACATCTGTACTAGAACATACTTTACAATAAAAATTATGTGCAGGACAGGCCCCTTTCAACACCAGCTGCAGGATTTAAAATAAAACTCCCAGGTTATATCACATTTCTGGTCCATCAGCCTGCGAGGTATACAAAGACTTTATTAGAAATTAGTTTTCTTCACATCATTGTAACCAAATTCATGTCAAGCAGATACAAAATGGTTATTTGTTGAATTAAACAAAGAAATGCATATACTTCCCCCCCCCCCAATCTATCAGTCCATTTTGCCTATGACTAATCTTCTAGTCATCCCTCAAATACTACAAACCTTGCCATCCCAAGTGGTAGCAATTTGAATCAAAAAAAACCACTAACCTTTCCCCTCTCACTACTGCCTTCTCTTGTATTACGTGTGTTTGCTGCATTTGTCTTCTTCAAACTAAAACAAGCCCAGTATTAAGAACAAGTGTCACTTCTTTGTGTACAGGTATAATCACAAAAGGCTAGAAGCAGATGCCMCTGTTTAAAGAGTAGACAATGCAGAAATCTGGCAGAGCTAATAAGTACCCTTCCCCAAGTACTACTTAAACCCACTTCCCCCACCATAACTTTTTCAAGTTTTATCATCACAGCTTTACTGYAGTAGTGTAGAAAGTACCAAGTTCTGTGACATGCTTGCTATTATACAGTCAGTCATTAGAAAGACTCAGTAAAAATGTTCAGAAATGTTTTGCACAGATCATTTTTCTTCTCCCAGCTTGCCTTCTGTACCCTCTGCATAAATCTGACTACTCAACACCTAGGCATTAAAGCAACTTTGCCAAACCTCCCTGCTCCAAGATCGCCTCTATACAAGCGTGCCTGAAGAAACCACGGCATCCAACTCCCCGAGCAGGACCCCTTGTTGTACCGCTCTGACAGCCACCAGCAAGCCACAGGATTGAGACGGGAAAGGAGATAGAACAGGAAGAAAAAACCCTCAATCTCTTCTCTACAGTGATCAATATTAAACTTTAATATTTTGCCTACAGCTGAGGCAGGGGTAATAAAATATTTGTTTTATTCCTTGAAAACATAATAGTTCTGTATGAAGTCACTCAGCAGTCACACGACTGCTTTCTCTAATCCCCACACTTGAACAAACATTCATCCTCAATGAGATCTAGAAGCAACAGTGAAAAATAAGACTTAACTGAAATAAGAATATTTAAGTGTGTTTCATTGCTCTTTTCTTCCTTCTCCCCAGCTGAATTTTATTTCAATTTAATTCAAACCTATTATAAAGCAGAGTAGGACACTTAAGTAGTTTTCAGTGGCTATATGCAACCTTACTGTTATGCACATTGCAACAGATAATAGTTATGAGTGTTACCTGAGGAACAAAACCATCCAACTGGAGATAGTAGGAGGGCAGGTAAGTTCTTAAGACACTATCACAAACTCTTGTTCTGTTCTCTAAATATATCTCCTTCCATCTGTGCCTGACCACACTCATGTGAAAATGAGTAAATGTAATATTTAGGCACTACAACATGCAGGCACATACATACATTCACACTACTGCAACACATTTTTGTGTATTCTACCTTTTTCCTTTATCCTGTTTCCAAACTCTAAGGAGTTTATCACCAGTATTTTTATATTGGCCTCAAAAAAGTTAAGGTAGCTGAAATAACTGGATAAAAACACATCATCTTCCTTATACAAATGCTGTTTTAAGCATTTAATAATCTTCAGATCTTCCACCTTTATTAGGCAGATCAACATTACACTTATTAAAGCTTCAGCACAGCTTTGAATATTTCTGCTCTGCCCTTTTTTTCAAAATGACTAGACTATTTTATATTGATATGCATTAATTTTCAGCATACATGTATAAAACAAGTTTTTCAAGTTGATTAAACAAGAACTAGAGACATCAGGTTTGCTGCCCTTTTTTAAGGCTCAACCAACACACAGTACCTCCTAGGCATAGGCATGCATTTAGAATTTGAGAGTACAGGAAGCTACAGAATCAGAGGAGAACTGGGGATTGTGACTTCCTCAGCCCCTCCTTTTTAGGTTTAGATTATTGAAAAGATCTAAAGGAAACCATGCCACCGTAACAGACTTTACAGTGGCTTAAGAGTTTGGGGTTTCCTTTGGGGGGGAGGGGAGAGGTGTTTGGTTTGAGGTTTTATTTTTTGGTTTTGTGGAGTTTTTTTGGGTTGTGGGGTTTTTTTGTTGGTTTTCTTTGTTTGTTTTTGTGGGCATTTTTTTTGTTTGTTTGTTTTGAGTCCTGTGCCCCCCTCTTGCAGGTGCTGGTAAGAATCACCACTTTCCAATTACATCTAAACACAGGCACAGAGGTAAAGCTTCTGTTATTTTCTGGAGTCTCATACATAATAGTGTTTTTGAAGAGTCATGATGCAATAGCCTTAAGTCTCCATGCAAGTAAGTAATGTATTGCTATGCATATAGAGGAGGAAAAACATTCCATTCAGTATGTATCCTTTTATAACCTCAGTTAATGGCTTTTGAGATCAATATCAGAACTGCACAAAAACAGCCCTTTTGGAAAGATGAAAGCCATTTAGGAACGAGTCGAGTATCTTACAGCATTCCTTAACAAATTACAAGTCTTACTGCAAGGAACTGTAATGCTCCTCCACTTTCAGTGAAAGCTGTAAGGCCTAATGTAAAAGAGAAAAAAAAGGCTCTGACAAAGGCATTTACTCAGCCACCAGAGGAACCTCCCTTAGCACAAGAAGAACCGAGCAGAGAAAAAGCAATCTAAGATGTCCAGATATCTTTTAGGCTGTTACACACTACACTTATGGACAGGAATCAAAAGTAGTAAGACTATATTTGACTACAGAGTATTATAGTGTAACCACATGGTTTGTTATCCTTGAATAGGTCTTCCAGGTATCTGGTATGTTCCTTAAAATTTGCTGAAGCTTCCTTTCAACCTACTTCACTACAATACTCCTTTAGTCTAGTACTAGACTTTTTGTTATGACAATGGATTGGATTATTACAAATGATTAACAAGAGAGCTTCAACTCTACCACATTATCATTCTGGAAGAGTCATGAAATAGAGAACATGGAACTAGAAAGGACATCCTGGGTCACCAATTTAGTCCTTTAATATTAGAAGCAACCACATCATGTAGTCCACTTACTTTGCTTCATACATCAAAAGAAAAGTAGTACACACAAGTATTTATTATGACACTCCAACAGTCTTAGCAGTTTATAGGGGCAGGACAATGACCATCAGTGCAAATTCCACCCCCCACCCCACCATCTGTCTCTGCCTTGCATTACCTGGTCTATGCATATTGATTATAAACACAGTTCAAACAAGAGTAAGCTACTAGATGTTCTTATCTCAGCAACGACTTTGCAAAATGTAAAGCAAAGTTACATGCTCAGCCCTTAAAAATCTATCAGCTTTTATGACTCAAAAGAAAATTTACACCTTGGAGTTAAGAAGCTTTTTCTTCAAAGATATGATATTTGAAAGTTCTTTTCCCATAAATAACCTGGCTTCTATAAAAATTAATATTTCAGAGACAGAATATCATTAGTCATCAACAGCATGTTTTCAGTTGTCTTTAAAACAGGATTTTTTCAAAAGCCACTACACCACAATGAAGGAAGAGATCACTCTGGATTGCCCAGTGCTTTTCTCTGAAGTTGGATACATGCCCTATCCAGTTAAGTGCATGTCACCACTATTCCATGAGACATCGGAGAGACCGTACTACTATAGCCTTTCTTTAAGTCTTCTTTCTCCAAACAAAAATAATGTCTGAAAGTATAAAGGGCTAAGTTTTCCCAAGCCTCAAGTTCATATAAGCATACTTTTACTGCTCAGCTGTTTGGAATCAGCCAACTGTTTTCATTTGGAAAATATAGATTTATTCTTTTAAAGGCTATTTGACAAACAGGAAAAAACACCTCAAAATCCCACTTCAGTAGCTGTAAGACAGCAGGTATTATCAGCAGGAATTCTTGTATATTTATTAATACAACACAAAAACTTAACTTTTTTCATACGTTTAGAGTTGCTATGCAAGCATTTTTAACATTTCAAATCAGAAGAAACTAGGTAAGAGTTTCATGATTAAAAGCTTTGTGTTAGTTTGAACACAGCATTGTGTTTGCAGATTTTCTACATATTTCTTTCAAAAAGTTAATAAAATGAAGTCCATACTATAAGTAATAAACACATTTTGATCTTGGTTGAATCAGCAGAAGGGTTTAAAAAAAGCCAGTGAAAGTCAATCTCCCATCCTCTCAAAATCATGTCTCATACCTGAAGAAAAAGCTTCGTCCTTTATTTTTTTAAACTAACCTATCAAAGATCAGAATCAATCTGTAAAAGCTCTGTCTTAATGAACAAAGCAGCAAGGTAGATGTATACTTAYTCATTAATTTGCGTATATGAACACTGCCTAGCTAATAAGTTGATAGCACATTAACTCAATACCATAAAATCTGAACAGTTATCACAAAGTTAACAGCAAAACTGCAGTTTATATTTGYGAAAGTTTTGTGCACAAGGCATTTTAGTACCATATTTTTTAAGGTACCTTATCCACTATCTATGAAAATACATACTAGAAGTGACACTGTTTTATACATTACAAGATGTATTTGAATACAGATGCACTCACTCTGCATACAGAAATTACCCKTATATATAAGAAAAGATTGCACAAATGGGCAAGCTACAAATGAGCTTCAAGTAAGAACAATGCATCCATTGATGCAGAAATGAAAGTCCAGCAAGAACAACAAGGGTGGGGCAAAAAGAGGTATCCAGTCAGGGGAAACACATACACAAATTGCCATCTGGTTGTTGCCAGGTTGTAGCGCAGTGTAGAGGGGTTTAAAATGGAAGTAGTAACATACAACAGGAAGCTCAAAGTTTAACAGCAAAAATATGCACCCCAAAAGTCCCACACACTGAGCAAAACTGCACAAGGTTTCTCAAAGCACCAAAATGTTAATTGCTATGTTACTGTGTCCAATAATTACAGTAGTAACTTTAAACTTGAACAACTGACTTCATGTCACTTACATGACAAACCAACTATACAAGCAAAGGTGTTTTGAAGTGGGACTCAGCTACACACCAGCAATAAGCAGCTAATACCTCTATCAGAATTTTGTATACTTTTGGTGCCAAAGGACTTCTTTTTCTACTGCCATTCACTAAGCATCCTGCTAATGAATTGTGAGGAGCTAGCTAGATATACAGAACATGATATTCTCTGGCCTTTTTCAGATCAAGCTCAGTAAAGACTTGCTCACTAACAGGAACTTAGAAACCTGTATGTAAACGCAGCAGAGCAGTACTTAGCTGGAGGTTGCAAATGACCATACTATATTGCCTACTCCAATTACTACAGAGATATTGTACATTTACTTCCGTTCAATTACTAGCTATTAAGTGTTTCTTTCTATAATGGTGAGATTTAAATAGCATGCATTTGACTGCACAAATTAAGATGGTAGATTTTGGTTGATTAACATAGCTCAGACATTGTTTTCAAGAGACAAATCATAAGGCAAGATTCTTCAAAAAACAAGTACTTTCCAGCCTGCTTATCACTAGCACAAGGAAAAACTGACAGGGCACTTAGTGACTGGTGGAAAATTAATTTGGGTCACTCTACAGTACGGTTGCTATGGCAACTGCATGCAAAATGTAGTAAGCATGCTCTTCATCAATGTTAATATAACATCAGCCATTCTTCACGAATTTTTAATCAATGTAAAACAAAGTATGTTTCATAACTAGATATAAATTAAAATAAAACTTCTATGGTCAACCCTTCTCTGTCAAAGAAGTATCACCATCTCTTCCTTGTTGCATACAGTAATCTGTCACATTATCTTAATTTCTCGAGAAACAATTTACACAGCTAAATGTCACATAAAAATAAGCACATCTGAGTAGARGTAGGGGGGAAGGGTCAACTTGAAGGAAGTTTTTTTTCCTGGATGCATGAATTTAGTACCTGTGGGTTTTTTTACAATAAAGCTCTGGGCTAAAATCAAAACTCAGTATCACCAGTTTAAACCAAAACAACTCTGCTGGCTTTACACAAGACACAACTTTATCTGACCTCTTGTTCAAATATTTTACAATCTGACCTCAAAAAGATATACTTTTGACCAGACATGGTGGGAAGTTAATGCCTGGGGCCAAGAGCAGTTTTCACATATACATACCAAACTTCTTAGCTTCCTTTTTTCAGATTATTAATTATTTATTTTAAGGTGAACTTTCATTGCTTCAGAGCCTGCTTTAACTCTTAAAATCTAAATGTGGTTGAGCATTGTAAGACTAGACTTTTCTGTCAGCTACAATTATATCACAGAACCAAAAAAATCTTGAGCTATAAAAAGCTTAAGAATCATTTTGTTTCCTAGACAATGTTAGACTGATTTAGTGTTAGATCTTATTCCAAAGACAGCACACAGTTATATAAACATACACAACTGAAGAAATCTTTGATGCTACAAAAACACCACTGCAAAAAAACAGAGGACTCCCCCATCCCGTCCCATCCCCCCCGCCAAGAAAATCTATTTCCCTCTTTCCCACTAACAATATATTATACAGGTATTCAAACCAACACAACATAAGACCAAAGCTGGCATTTTACTTTTCACAGTGTATCTACATGCCATAGCAGACTGGTTATTACAGACTTTTGCAAAAGGTTACCATCTTTGAAGCCTCCCCCAAGAACATAAACTGAGACATCAGAACACAGCAACGGTGGATTAGCATGCAAGACTACAGTGATGATGTGGCTTTGTGCAGTATTATGCTACTTCAAAATGTCACTGCACTGAGGGCAATGATGTCGCTTGATGTTTCATGGGGCCTGAATGGGATTTTGGGGTCTGGTAGCTTCCCTCAAGACAAGTTTGTAGAGCATGAGGTCAATTGAACCAATCGGAGATTACTCTTAAAACAGATCTCCACCTCCCCTTGGCTGTTTCTCAGGTAAGTTTAGACAAACAAGCAAGCTGGTTTGGAACTGTAAAGTCACCACATGGCTGAAGTTGATGTCAATACATAAAGCTGAAAAACTATATTCAAAGCTTTGTATTTGGCAGAACTGCACCAACCTACAAAACTGAAAAAGGACAAAACTAATAGCCTTTGGTGTTACACCAGGCATTAATTTGCCTCTATATCATAAAGCAGGTTCAAAGGTTTTAATCTGGATTAAAAAGGAAGAGTCCCAATAGCCATTCCAAGTATGCTATTAAGACACAGCTAAATGAAGTGTTGGGTGTTTTATTTATTTTACAGGGTTCAGAACACTAATACCTCCAAAGGTGTTAGTTTCCCCAAGTCAAACAATTGATGAGTGTACTTATACTTGCTTCTAGTTCTTTAGGATCAGAGAGCAACTACAAGCTTTTATTTATTTTCATTTCTTTCTTTTAAAACACAGATAATAAAACATCTGTTTGAACCAAATAAATCAGCTCTGTATAAATAAACAGAGTATCATCAAGAAAAACAGTAGACCAGCAGAACTTGTTCTAGTATTAAAACAATGCACTTCAGCTCTTGGTTTTCAGAAGGTGGCAGGGGGCATTGTGGTTGGTTTGTTGTATTTTTTTTTTAAACGCTAAGTGGTGAGAAGGGAAAAGATTTTGCAGCTATATTACAGATCTGCCATCATCTGACAAATAGATACACCGTGGAAGACTAAACAAAAAATAAGGTTTTGGATATTAAACAGCTATTAGCATCATCCACTGTCCACAATATATTTGCATGTAAAAATGGTTTAATTTCTGTGCATTTTTCCCCTTAAAAATTCTCAATGCATCAGTACCCACCTGATAAAGAAAAACACAGACAGCATAATGCACACAATTTAGAGCTGGAGATAATCAGGATGTTATTCTATTCTTAAGCCCAATTTTAAATTCAGATTGTCACTCTATTAGGCAGAGGCACCCTACTGAAACAAACAAAAGTAGTTTTATGAAAAGATCCCCACTTGAAGACAAAAGTCTAAGGCATAAAACTAAAGATGCAAAACAAATTGTATAAACAATTTCTAGTGAAATAGATGCCAAATGTTCATGGTTGATATACTGCACTTAGTTTTTGAATTATTTGGATGACATTTGTGATGAAAAAAGGTGTTATTTCATACAATAAGATTATTCTCTAAATAGAGAGCTTTTCCAAGGCTGTTTTAATTATTTCATAACCACAATAGCAGGCTTTTTGGGTTAAGCAAATAATGCTTTGAGCTCAGAGAAGTTGAGAACAAACAGTTTCAATTCAATGAGTCTTTATCAGCATAACAAGTTTCTAAATGCACAAAAAGAAGATACTCCCTGAATTTGTCATTATGGGCCCTTGCAGGAAAAAACACCAGGAGAGATTAAAGTTTCTGTTCTGGATTCTCTAACAATTCCTATCCATTCCTTGTTCAGTGGCTTGCAGATAAAGACCCTAGTATTTTAAGTTATCTGTGTTTTCCACATATGTAATTACACACATAGACAGCTAAGAAATCCAGATTCAGGGTTTAACTGGCAATAGTGAGTTGGGAAATATGATTTGCAAAACAAAAAGGCCCTTCCTTTTTCTTTCCACACAACAGTTTTTAGTACTCAGATTTAAAATTCAATTTAGCTAACCCAGTTGACTGGACTTCATTCACAGGCACTATTGCTGTCCCATCCCCTAAGTAACCAACCAAAACCCCTATGCTCTTCAGTGAGGGAACTTCCCAAATCCTGTTTGTTGAAGCCGTTATGCTTCCACACTGAAGCACTGAGGAGTTGAAATTAAATTCAAATCCTCCATGGCAACAGTATAATTTCAGCCTGTGTCTATCATATTTTATGTGAACCTTCTTACAATTAAGCAATTTATATAAGAGACCTAGGAAGGATGCTGCACTCTAAGTTAACAGACACCTTCAGACAAGGAAGAAAAAAACTTGTCTTCAAATCCTGACAAGTCTTAGTCTTGGCAATAGTGAATGGTTCAGCATCTGAGGTGAGCCAGATTAAGACCAGAAGCACAACATAAGGCAGCTAGGGAACATAAGCATCAGAAATTCAACTGCTCAGAGAGTTCTGGCATATCTGGGGTTTGTGAAAGTTGAGCAGAATTTGATGGTCTAAATTTGAGTTTCAGGCAAAGCTACTGAAAACCCTTAACACATATCTTAGATATTTAAAGCAAAACTGAGGAGTTTTTCCTGCAGAGAACCAAGGAGAGCAAATGGCAGTATTTCAAAGGGCTGGTATGGAAATAAGCATATTACACCTTATAAAGTGCTCAGTATTTTGGTCAGAGAGGATACTGAGGATGAATAAGCTGTGTTAAAAATAACTGCAACAATCAAGAGGCTTCAGCTAGAAGCATCGTGTATTTTTGAGCAAATCCCCTTTAGTGGTTCAGAAGACAAGACTGTAAAAGCAAAAAGTAAAATCCAAACTTAACTGACATCTGGCACAAGTGTTACCCATCACATTCAATATCTCAGGACAAGTTTAGCATATGTAATGTATCAAATCAGTAAGTTACAACAGATTCCTGCTTATAAAAGTGAATGACTCAAACAGCAAAGGTCTGCCACAAATCTAGTGCGAGACTTACAGCACAACTGGTTTTGATTTCATTTAAGCAGTGGAAAAAGAAGTGATATGCAAGCCCTAACAAACATAGTGAGATGCTTCATATTCCACACTATTTGCTTAATATAGTTCTTTGAGCCCTAACTTTTCCATCTTTTAAACTTAAGCTTTTTGGGGACAGGAGGTGGTGGTTAAAGTATTAACTAAGTGTCACAGAACAATTAAGTGCTTAAACTGGGAACAGAGCGAGTGTGTGGTAGGACCTTATTTAACTGAAGCCAGAGTGACTGTCAGTATGCTCACCCTATCCCTCAGTTTCCAACTGGAACTTCAATAGACACAATGGCATCTGCACTATCACCAGCTGAAAACAACATTTCAAGGCCCTCACGGGCAGCAGCCTCAAAAGTCTCAAGATCCTGCATTATATTACATACTTGTTCAGACAACTAGCTTGAAAACTGAAAGAAGAATGAATATGTTTGTTATATTTACATAATTAGTGACCTTATTAACTTGGCCCTTCAGACATTAAATCCTTATCTTGACTCTTCTTCTCCCCAAGTTTATTGCATAAACTATTTAGCATAATTACAGCTTAGCATAATTGTAACTTACTAACATCATTGTAGTTCAAGACCTGCTTGCACACAGATTAAGGGTTTCCAGTCCAGAGGAAAAACTGACGATAAAAAGCTAACCTGGACTGACACCTGCCAAGTGAGATACCCAACTTTAAACCAGAGTTCAAATAACCAGCAATTCCATTTTAAACAAAACCTTAACAACACATTAATTGGGGAAGCACATTTCCTCCCCCATAGTCTTAAACCACAATACTACTAGACAATACAAATTAGATATATAAATACATACGACTAATGCTAAATTCTACATACAAGCACATATGAAATGCCATTACATATAAAAGCCGTCAAGATTAATAAAAAAAGACAGAGCTCCTATAAAACACTGGTTTCTACTATTGCATATTAACAATGGATATCTATTCAAGAGATACAGTCAGAAGAGTCACAGCTACTTTGTGGTCAGTGAACCTGACTATATGTATGAACCTGCCTCAGTTTCACATTGGTACAACCCTCTTGAATTTTACAGCTACAAGCAACTGAAGAAACAAAGGGAATACATCTGGTCAACATTTGGCCAGTGATTAAATATTTCTATGTAGGAAGTATTTAAAAAACAAAGGACACTACACTGGCTCTCAATACCAGTCACAACTACAAAATTTGGGCACAGTTTAGAGGGCCATGCAAAGCTAACCACGCAAAAAAGCCTCAAACCAAATGAAGGTAACACTAAATTTAAGTTGGTTTGTTTATTAAGGGCATATGACAAACTGAATATAATAGTTGTTGATTAACAGGAGAATTCTGATCAATATATTGACTTTAAGAAATGTATAACAAACTAAATTTTTGCAGTTGCTCCCTTCATATTGAAACATGCTATTGCCAGCAGGCCAAACATCACTTAAAAAAAAAGATTAAAATCTGTAGTGTTTCTCACATTATTTATACAACTATGTAAGATAGCCCAGCTGTACAGACTAAGTGCCTTAAAAGTCTATTAATACAGCAGGACTTAATAGAAAAAGGCAAGAATTTTATTTTAAATGTCATATTACTAAATTGACTACAGGTAAAGTTCCACAGCAGACAATATCCTGACCATTTTCTTAGTCTCACATGAGAACCAACCAGGTTATTTCAAGTAGTTAAGACTATACACATGTGTAATCACTGACATTTGATACACCTACTCTGTGCTATTACTGTACGTAGTAGTCACAGTTAGTATAGTTAAAGAAAGTATTCATAGACTTCAAAAGTGTAAACAGAAGCACTTAATTTTAGAAACCAAAATTGCAATGCCAGAAAAGTCTCTGAAACCAATAACTCTTCATCCCCGCACCCCAATCCTATTTTACCCTTTCCTGATAAAACACAGGTTTGCATCACATTAGAGTTTACTGGGTAGTGTCTGTAACACCAAAACCCATCATGCAATGCCAGAAGCGGCAGGTGTAGCTACCTTAATGTTTGTATTTCAGATCAGTATGATGCTTTTCAGGTACCTCTCCCAGTAGTCCTTGCACACAGGTCCCAAGGAACCATAAAATGTGCTTTGTGCTTCCTCTGCATCAAAATAAACTGAAAGCTGTGCTCCAAGGCTGCCCCTAACACATCATAGGCACAAACAGGCGTTCAGTCCACGGGGTCACTCTGAAGTTTGTCAAAGTTTTTAAGAGAAATCATTAAATCTGTATATCATAGACACAAGGTCATCAGATCTGACTGCTCTGCTCTACAGCTGTCCACCTATTTAGCCACACCACTTGCAAATGGTGACATGGCCTAATTAATGATGGGTCTAGACTCAACCAGTTTCTGCAATGTGATAGGATTCTATTTATATCTGCATATAGCATGATACAAATCTGCATTAGGGAAATGGTCACAATCATGCATTTTATCTTTACCGGTAAAAATTGTTTTATTTCTGCTTTACTCACTAAGAACACAAAAGCTTAACTGGTACAGTTTGCTCACTGGATTACAATATAATCATGTAATATGATTGTTATGTTTAGTACTGTTAACCCTAAACATACAAATTATGAGAACATTCAGATGATCTTTATGTTCATAATATGCTAAGAATAATGCAACTTGATAGTAATAGCACCAAACCGAATACTGCTAAAAGCAGCAGCTATACCCCTCCAGCTACAAAAAGTAGAAACATTAACAGGAAAAAGAGCAAGTTATTTCAAAGATAGTATTTGAAATAGCACTTCAGTAACTGTTGATTTTTCATATTTAAATAAATTACTTTAGCTGGAAATAACTTTTTGCTGATATACAACAAACTCCTGTTTAATCCTCAGGATTAATATTCTAGTTTAATACATGGATAAAGCATAAATTAGTGTTGGAAAATGTAAATATATATTTATAAACACAGAGCAGTCAAAGTTTATGCAACTGCAAACTGCATTTATTTACTGACTCAAATGTTTTGTAGAATATAACTATATTGCACAGGTTGTATTATCACTTAGTACAACATTATGACTTCCAACTAAGAAAGCTTTTTCCAATGCAAGAACCCACGAATGCCATTTGTACTTGGTTCTGAGAGTTGCGTAGATCAGCTGTCTGTGAACAAGAAGTTTGAGTAAGATAGGGGACCAAACAAAAAAATCTGCTTACACCATATTAGCAGCATTCCATTACCTGATTTTTCAGGTGTTTAAAAGAGGTAACAATCTGTACAGAAGTGAGAACCTGTGCTTTTATCTAGAAATCCATCCAGCGGCAATACAGGATTAACAGCCACTCTTTATTTGCTTCAACATATCACCAATGTGCAAGACCTCAGTGGCTTACTTAGCCTGACCAGACAGTCATGTTTCTAAATTTGCGGTGGTTTTTTTTTGTTGGTTTTGGGTTTTTTTTGTTTTTTGTTTTTTTTTGTTTGGTTTGGTTTTTTTAAAAAAATTTGTGCTTGATTTTAATTCACAAAACAATGTAAGACAACAGCAAACACATTCTATTTATGAATCTGGAGAATAATTCTGGAGAATACCACATCCCATTTATTTTCCTGCTTAAACTGGGGGACCAAGRGCTGTTTTTGCACTGCATATCTATTCAAATAACTGCCAAAATAGTGATTCATCATTTGACTTTCTTCCATACCCTGACTCAAACTTTCATATAAAACACAGGACTGCAACTAAAATCCTCTCATTCATATGCTATTAAAATTTACCACAAAGTATTCACCGTCTATTTATCAACTCTGGAACTACTAAGGCTATAGGAATTTCCACTAAGTTTGAGAACTTTTGCTGGGGATTTCTGACATAACTGAATACAGCTGTAATACATCACAGATTCATGAATTTATTTTTTTAAACATCTACTTCAAGTCTAGCTGCTCAGAAAATGCTTCAAAATCTCCATATCCTTCAGTTTTCAAAGAATACCTTTTGGTTCCAAATATCTTAGGGCCTTCCCCCCAGTTTTGGGTTCCTTTTCTTCCTTCTTGATATAATATACTGAAGAGTATATGAGCAGACACTCTTAATTTTCACTAAAACAAGACTTATTAATTAGCACCTACTACTGATCTGATATTGATATTCTAGGCAACATGAGAAGTTGCCAAAATAGCCAAAAAACTGTATTCATGTGATTTCAGGTGGTACAAACTGGACCTGCTATCACTTGTTCATCCATCCTGACCAGCATCAGTATTTAGATTCTAAGTGTTTTCAAGGTATAGACAACAGGCTGCTCTAGTTTCACACTGCTACCGGCACAAAACAAGTTCCTTCTTTATAGTCCATGCCACCACAGCATGCTTTCCACCCCATCATACCAAGAGAGAGAATGCCATTGCACAAGTCCATCCTGCTCACATACATTTCCCCCCTTCCATCTCAAGAGAAAGGAGAAGGGTAACAAGGACAATCAAAAACACAAGAAGCCTTTTCTAAGAGGAAKAACTTAATAGACTAGGAGTATTCAATTGAAAAAGAGCTGACCATAGCAGAACATTACACAAGACTATAAAGTCACATTCAAAATGGGAAGGTGAGCAAGAAACACCGCACTGTTCACAATTTTTCCCCAATACAAGGACACAGGAGCCTTGAATGAAGCCGAAACAGGACATAAGGCAAGAGATCATTCTTCACACAGCCCACAGTTGAGGTGTGGGTGCTGCTTATTTCAAAGCAGGATTAGACAATTATATGGAATAAAAGTCTAGCAACAGTTATCAAAAGCAGATACCAGTTGTTACTCAGGAAGCCACAGGCCACAAATGCTTAGAATACTCTGGAACAGCCTTACTACATGCTTACCTGTACTAATACTCTTTCTGACAGTGTCCAGATGTAGGTGCCAGGCAGAAGAGAATAATGAGCCATATGGACATTGATTCTTACATTAGGTAATTCACATTAATTAACCCAAAGCCACACCCAGAGCCATTTATGAAACACCTGATTTATTTGGTCAAATGACACCCTCCTTGAAAACTATTGGTGTCCTCACACCTCATAAGATAATGAAGCTCTTAAGTTCAATCAGCATAAAAGCAAATATTTGCTATGGTTTTGTATCCCCAGCTGAATTGTATTTACTCCTGAATTAGTTACAGCTGATACGAAGCTTACTCTCAGGCACAGAGAGAGAATGAATCATAGGAAAACAAGAGAGTACAGAATAATTTACTTAGTCTTTTGTCTTAGTCATCACTTAAGTTTCATCATCAGGTAATACTGAAAGTTCCCACACATTGTACTATACCTTGAGGAGAGGAATAGGAAGTGCAAACGCATCTATTCAAAGGCTTTTTGATAGTACTACAATATACAGCAAACTTTTCTGTGACTATTGTGGGAATAAGAGGAGCCAGCTAGGGAAACTGCTGAATGAAACATGTCACTATTAAAATTTGCCTACCACTTCTACCCCAACACCCCCAAAAACTGTGTTTAACTTCTGAGATCTTAAAGCAATCTTAAGGTATTAATTGTTCTTCAAAATATCATAGATCATCAAAGGAGTTTCCATTACTAAAAGTTCAAACTTTTCAGCAGACACATTTTAGACTGTCTCAGAAAAAAATGCAGATAGTTCAAATAATTATGTAATTCACAATCCACAAGACATGCTATTAATTTACAAAGTAATACATCCTCTAGGAGGGGATGCTTTACATTTTCAGATTTTGATTTATAAGAGGGTTGTTACTTTACCACTAAGTTTCAGAATAAAAACCAAAAAGCATCAGCATAACTCTAACAGTTGATAATGTATCTTTTATCACATGAAAGACACAAGTACTTATGATCACCTGGATATTAGGCTCTGCTAAAGCCTTATTCAATAGTCTTGAGTAAAGAAACACTCTGATATTTTTTAAACCAAAACCAGATTCATCTACATGCTAAATGAGGTCTTTATGAACTCAAACCTGTGCAAGATTCCCCAATATGAGCACCATATGAAGACACAGTGCTGCTATGCTTCCTGACCCCGGTACAATTTTAATTGCAGACAAAACTCTGACGTGGAAACGAGTTTTGTTCTCCAGTAGAAGAATGGAAATTTGAACATGGCAAATCAAAGCTTTGCTATTAGAGATTATTTTGGTTTTGCAGAACTGACATAAAGAACAAAACCTTTAAGCTTCCATTTCTGTCAAAACATGTTAATATTAAGACAGAGCTCCAAAAGACTTGAAAAACTGACACTTTGTAAAAGCAGCTATCATTTTCACACAAGGGTAGATTAAATGAAGAACAGTAGGACTGTGCCAAACAAATTTATCTCTGCAGTGCTAATTTCAAATCCACTCAATGGAAAATGAATGCCAGATTTCACTCTCCCATTCACATTACACAGAAGCAGGTCTATAACAAACCCAGAAGTTACTGCCTTTCTTTAAAGCCACCTTTGGCTACCTAAAATTGTTTATCTTGAATATATGTTACATTAAATTGCATCAACCTCGGCCACAGCAAGTAAAATTAATTCCAAATCAATGTCAGTTAATCATGTATAATATTTTCTTTTAGTTGTTCTTTTTTAGGGTTTGCATTTACACATAGGGCAAAGGTTCCACATCATTGTCTCATTGAAGCTATTATGTGTTTTCTCTGGGCTGAAAACCCTTCACACCTGAGGTAGCAAAGTCAAGGAAGAGCAGTAGCCTGCATTTGCCCTGCCAAAATTTAGCTTCAACACCAAGCAAGGTCTTTAAGTCACCAACCTGAAGTGCAAAGCCACGCTGTTGTGAAGTACCCCTACCCCACGCCTCAAAGGCAGCAGCCCCGCAGCCGGGCAGGAGGCGCTGCGGGTGGCCCGAGGTAAACTTCCGCCTGCCCCGGCCTTTCCCTTCGGGTGCGAGCACCATACCAAGCACTGTAGCCTCGCTCGTTGCCAATTTCTACTTTAAAAGCAACAGGATCTTTTGAATGACATTAAGCTCCCCCAAAGCATATTTGCTGTAGAGGTTAAGGCTCATTGTCATAACAGAGACGAGTGTTACCGGTGGCCAGGGCAGCAAGCTGCCTTTCCCCTGCCATTGCCACAGAACAGGTGAGGACCTCCAGGCATCAAAGCAAATCGGTTACGCTTTCAAGGCCCCGCAGGAGATAAGGCTGCTCCCACAAACATGCAGGGGGGAAGAAACCCAAACAAACAAAAAGAGTATTTTTTTACCTCAGCAAAGCACAGGCCAGAGCTCCTCCAGCACAGCCTTTCCCTCACGGGCCACCGCCCAGCCTAGCAGGTGCCCAGAAGCAGCGGGCCCGGCAGCACTCACGGGGAGCTGCCTGATGGCAGCCTGCAGCCACCTGCAGGCTGGGTAACACCCACTTAAAGGTGTGGGGCTGCCACACCCTCAGCCTCCATCTGCAAAATTAAAGAGCCTCCTTTATCCTTCTGCTGTGACCTCTCTTTCTCCCCTACCAGGTGGGGTGAGCAGCTGAGGCACGTTTTCACACACACCGTGTTCCCTCCCCTCTCCCCCTGGCTCCCAATTTAATCTCCGGGACCTTAATCTCATGTCTCCAATTCACATTCCTTGCACCATTGGCCCAGAGCTTGACAAACAATTCTGGAAGGAGTTACCTCCACGGTCAAGAAGCAGCATATTGCTCCTCTGTGATCTTCTCTGGATTGAGTAGCTACTGCTGGAGCAGGGCTCTGTTAGGGCCTGCCCGTGGCCAACAGCTTATTGAGGAAATCGTTGCTAAAAATGGTACAATCCTCGCATAAATTCCTTATAACTATACCTGCTTAAGCCAATTCCCTAGTCACAATTACGTTTCGAAGGTTTTAGCACATGCACTATCGATTTCACTTAGCGCTGTTTCAAATTCTGTGTTATTTGATCAAAATGTATCACAAAGCTTTAAAGCCATTTAAAGCTTTAAAGCTATTAATTTTCTTAAGCAAAACTGTAATCTCAGGAAAATACGTTAAAAGAAGATACAGTACTAAGAGCAGTTATCTTYGGGGTAAGACTGTAGCCACAGCTACTGTAATGTGCACGCTTTGCTTTCCATGTATATTGTGTTCTGTTCCCTGAAACTGCCATGCTCAAAACTGGAAATGGCTGACTGACACATAACAAATTAATTCAATATTCTTTTTTCAAGATTGCTTTTGGACGAGCAGGTCATTATGAGGAGTTGGATATTCAGAATGGTCTGGTATTACATCTATGTCAACACTTCAGTGTTTGGCTGATTCGATGAGCTGTCCGTTGTGCTATTCGCGTTCGCAACTTGTCAGGTAAATCCGTCAAAGGTTATCTTCCTCCTGACTGCATCCCAGACTTGTGAACCAGAGGGGAAATCAAAACACACATGCACATTTGTGGGGGGCTACAATTGCATTTGTTAGGGAAAAAGATACAAATGGTTAAATAAGTCACAAATACTGTCAGACCAGATACGCAGATTTAATCAGATAAATGTTCCTGAATTATTTTTTACAGTAATGACCCAGCTCCCAGTGCTGTTACTTTTCTTGTCCTCCTAAGCTTGGTATTACTGTCTCATACTACACTTAAAAAATAATCGAAAATAAAATATCCATTAACACATCTTAATTGAGCATAACAAAGTGATGACAGTACAGCCCTGAAAACAATTAAAGACCTAAATTCAGAAAGCACTATTTTAAGGAGAGCTGTTCTGACAAAAATCAGAATAATGTACTATGTTAATGTGCTAAGACATTGTCCACAACAGGACATTAAAACATTCCTTTGTCATATCTGACAAAGCAATATTAATTTTGACTATAGCAAATTAAAAAAAAAAACAAACCTACAAACTTTGTTTATAAATAATTTTCATATTTAAATTAGATGTGAGAAATTTATTATAAGGGTTCATTGTAGGGAAAATTAACTTGTAAATCTGGGCTACAATAAGGTTTTCATTTTCTATGTTGAAAAAAGTGTTTAACAAGGTAGGTTAGGTTGTTAGTCATAATTTCAACAGACAAGAATTCAGCAGATGGCTGGGATGCTGCACTTTTGATGCCATTTCCCTATATAACTAGAACAAGACATAATGCTAAATCTAGAGCCAGGGGACCAGATACGACAAGATTTGGCCACTTTACTACTGTATGAAAGGCACAGTACCATCTCTACCTAATCACTTCACAAAATAACAATGAAATAATTAAAATTTCCATCACTGAAATAACCTCCTTCCTCTCCACCAATTCTACCCGGTGATGTATGTAAATATTATTGTCTTCTTTTATACATGAGAAAAGAAGGCACGGGGGAAGCAATGCGTCCAAATCCAAATACGTAGCAAAGAAGTACAAGACAAATATTTTGAAGAAGCTGGGGTCCAGATCTGGATTGTCCAAACCTAGGTTTATATATTATTGCAGATTAGCAAACCAGAATATTAATACTTACAGTGTTCTGACAGTGAAAGCATGAGATAACCCCCTCCGCCCCCTCACAACAACTTTTGCATACGGGAACAAATTGCAGTTGAAGTATGAAAATATTTTCTTGAGAGGCAAGGGTTTATAATCTTAGCTGTGATGCGCAGTACGGAGCTTAACATCTTGCAGAATGTAAGGGTATTTGTTGCACAGCAATTTCAGCTATATTGCCAGCTCGATTATCACAGTACAGTGCTGGCAAGCGCAGCTTTTTCTGTATGAGAATATCTCATAGCAGATTTCATGGTTGCTAGGTAGCTGTACAGCTCAAGGGCCCTGAAGGAAGCACAAATGCTGCAAATTGGTGGTACCCAATCAACAGTCAATCTGTTTAAGGTCCATTACTTCTCATTACCTTTTAACCATTATTTACTTTCTATTAGTTCAGACAGGATGATTGTAAAAAGGATGGCTAAAAAGGGCCAACAGAATGGACACTTTTTCAAGCCAATCCTAATTATTTTTGGTATAATTACACAATCCATCAAAAGATAAATACAATCTCCAGTCCAAACTGGCATTGTGTCTAACTGCACTGGCTGCTCATGGATGTATTTGAAATGTGACGATAGGAAAGAAGAAAGAACAGGGTGTATTCATTCATATGCAGCCTTCACTATTATTTCACTGCTTAGGACATGCAACACATGCCTCGCATAACATAACCTGTAAAGCCAGGACTGCAAACCTGAGACTTTTATAGAATATTCCTAATGAAAAGTCAGGGCAGGATTTAGAATGATAATGTTTTAATAATTGTTTAATTATTGAGAGAAGTACTTTTCTAGATCTGTACAGCCTGAGAGAGGTTAGCAGAGTGTTTCTTCAAGGATGAAGTCATCATAATGATTCTGATTTTCAGAGTGGTGAGCTCTGCAGTACCAAATATAACTGTATAAGGTTACAAATGCTTGTCTGAACTTCATGCCCAAGATCACAACTACTAGCTGTCTTCACTGCCTGTGTAATTTGTTCATGCACTTTTTGTTTTGTTTTGTTTGAATGACTGCACTGTTGTAGCAGCCTACTACATAATCATAAAATGACTGCTGCTATTTTGTGTCTGTTATTTGCAAAAGACAGTATAGCTGAGTTTTTATACAACCACTCTGGCATTGCAAGTTGGTTTTCAGAGTGTCAGTCAAGTTTATCCTTTCATTGAGAGTGGAGAATGGGAGTGGGGGAGGAAGGGGGATCAATTGTATTCCTATTACACACTTTCAAGAAGACTAAATGGAAGATGCAGTTCCAGACACTGAGCTCTCACATTCAACCTACCTCACTGTGGTAAAAATCAACCGTCATTAGTCAGTGAAGTTTCAGGGAAGAGAGACTCCTTCCCACAAATACCTACTGATCTTTGCATGGAAGGAAGAAAAAAAAGAACCAGGATTCAAAAACAGGCTGCTCATGAGCCTTATTTACAGGCAACTTTTGATGTCTTTTCTTCATTTGTTTGTGCAGTAGAACCTGCTTAGTTGCCTGTTTCAACTCATTTGTCCTGACACCAAAGAAATACTATCTGGGATGTGAGATGCCCAAGCTATTTGTACACCATACTGTTAGTTCTGTATTATGGGAAATCTCCACACTCCATCCTGAATTTCTGAAACCTTTAAAACTCTTAGGACTTTTCAAGTTTAGTTGCAACTTATAATATCTATGAGAATTTTTAGTCACTTGGAATTAATACGCAACATATGGGTTGTATCTTATGTCCATCCGATTCAGCCATACCTTATGTAAGGTTTAGCTATTAGAGCTTCATCATCTGCTTTTGTTCTTATCTTTTTATAACATAACAGTTCCATTGTCACAATGATATGAATATTTTGGTATCTAATCGTATGTGCATTTTCATTTATTGACAACACTTTCTGAAGGTGTTACTGGAATCATGCTCTTCATTCCATGGTATTCTCAGCACAATGGATCCTCTTTGCAGTGCAATAAAATACTTAACAAAGATGAAGTCATTTACAGACACATGGCTTAAAGCTATTTCTTTTTAACCTTCCAAATGAAATTGAATTTTCTCTCTCTCTTCACAAATCACCTGCTGCAATATTCCCACTTAAAAATCTTCACCTGTTTTTCAACAGTGTAAAAATGTATTAAGAAAATCCATCTACTTCCCTTTTAGTAAATCTGGTTAGTGTCCCAAGAAATTTAAAGTTTTACTGAGAACCACATACACACACACATAAACACAAAATATAACAACTCCAGATCAACAAAATATTGCCCTGTGTGTTTATGCATCTCATAAGATTTGAGCAGTAAATGCCAAGCACAAATTCAGAATGCATTAGCTCTTCTGCTGCTCCAGCAGCGTGACCTTAATAAAAGTTTGCTCATGTTTGAATTCACAGCTCCTGATTGACACTATAAGTGACATAGAAGAGCCAGGTCCCAAGAGACTGTGAATTGAGGCCCAACTATAGTGGAGCTACAGATTTCACATAGCATTCAGCAAATTATCTTCAACATGAAGAATCATTTTAAATGTAAGCAGATTTCGGAATTGCTCTGCAGAAAGCAGTCTCCTTTATTTATGGCAAAGAGTCTGCAGATTCCAGCTCTTTCATTCCCTCTGTGAATGCAACACATGAGTTATCTGCTGTCACTGTGAGTGCTCACCAATTAATCTTCAGCTGCAGCCCGCTTCTAGAACATGTCACTGCTGTGATTTTGTTTCCCTCAGATGGCTTTSCTGTTATTATGTTCTCACATTTGGATTTGTATCTTAATTACATGTTAATATTTCTCTACAAGGAAGGGGGTGAATCAATCTCATGAATTAATAGTGAACAGAGTGATAATCCAGGAAGGATAATGCATTGATAGAAGTGCTCTCATGGGATGTATTTTACAAGATTGAAAACAACAGCTTATAAAGAACTGCACTGATTAGAAGTGATTGAAGGGGCATGTAAGTTGAGGATGGGCAGAACAGATCAAAGAAGGTCAAGTTTATTTTAACTGAAATAGGAGGCATTCATATGAACCTCAAATAGGTTAGTTCATATGAAATTTTGAAAAAGTGAAAAAATTAAGTGAGGCCATTAAAAACTACTTAAATTAATCAACAATACTTATTGATGCACCTTCTTCCATACAGCGAATCCTGTTGCATTTACTTTGACATATGCTAGAGGTGATGTAAAGGTTCACTTCTGTTGTAGATTACTTAAGAAGGCTCTTTCAAAATTTGCTGTCTGCTACTAGATAACTTCCCTTCCCCTTTCCACCCTGGAAGAATCATATTCAGGGCTAAACTGAACTGCAAAGTAGTTAGGAAAAAAAAAAAGGTAGGGAAAACAAAAAATAGAATAAGTAGGACATAGGCAAAAATCCATATACTCGCGGTTAAATTTTCTTTTCGTTGTAAACATGTAAATAAGATACGGAACAAATAAGCAAACTGGCAAAAAAAATTTGCGTAAACACTGTTCTAATTTCATAGATTTTTTTGTATTGTTGAGAAAATCATGGAGGTTTTTGTTTCAATTTTCTTGCCAGATCAAAACTTCTCAGCATTTTTTTTTCCTTTTGTTTCCATAAAAGGCAAAGATTGTCCTAGAAGCTTTGGTAAATTAAGGAGGAACTGGCAGATGGTTTATGAATACAAGCAGTTTTGAAAAACAAGCTCATTGCAAATTTACTTTCAAGCAACTGCTCCCAACTCCAATTAATCTTCTGTGAGAAATAGGGAGATAATGCTTTCATGCTTTTCATTCCAAATATGGCTAATAAAAGAAAGAGATAGAAAAAGAGACTTAGAACCAAGCACTCTAAACAAAAAGTGCATCTCTTAGGTAAAAAATGATAATGTATTTGTAAAGAAATCTGAAAACATCCCAGAGTCATTAAGAGCAAGAAAAAAAAATCAAATGGGAACAAAATGTGTAATGGAAAACAGTTAATATGATCATTATGGTTGTAAGTCTATTATTATACGTGCTTAGAATTATCTCTGAAAAAGAATAGATGAGGCAACACAAGGAATTTCAGCTTGCGTGTTGTTGGGATCCAAATTTGTTTTTAGATATCTGATATTTCAACATTGTCTCATCAAAAATTGTTACATGAGGGTGGCCTTAGTTCTTGATCTTAAGATCATTCCTTTCAGATTTGAGGGGGCTTTATCTCTGACTTTAATCTCCCCTTCCATTTGAATAGCAATCATTTTCCATATCTAAATCATCTAAAGGCATCCAAAGCACAGACACTGTGATTTTCATAAAGAGATTTTCAAATTTTAACTAGAAATACAGCAATCAAACTAGAAGTTTCTTCATTGGCACTGGTATCATATTTCTAGCTACTTATTACCAATACAGAAATATTTTTTTCAATAATGAGCTTGCTCTTCTCAGTATTTGCATTTTTTAGAACAATAATGAATGATAGCAGCAAATGCAAAAAATAAGAATTTTATCTATTAATTGTACTTGTTATAGCTTGAGTTTATGGGGGGATCAAAAGACCATCTGAAAACATTTTGTCCAAATCTCTCCCAGCTGCAGCTTAGTTTGCCCCTTTCCATTATTTAAAATCTATATAGTTAAACCCCTAGCACATAAAAGAAACATACAATCAAACTTTAAGATGTTTAAAATAAGATGTCATTTATGGTGTTTGTGCAATCTAATTTTTTTCATACTTTGAAATAGTTCCACAGGCCTTTCCAGATTGAAAGTATCACGTTTTCACTGGAGAGCCATATAATAGGACTATTAAAGAATTTTTCTAATTATGAAATCCTTCATACATCTTAATATCCTCCTCATTTTTACATCAAATAATGATGACTCAGCCTTTAATACATCATTCTTCCATGGAATTATAAAAGAACAAACTCCCTTGACTTAAAAATGAAGGATCCAAAGAAGTGGTCTGAAGAAAACCCCAATACTAAAAGGTTCCTTATGCATGCAAACAACGTAATTGCTGGAAGAGTCATAAATGAGAAGTCTTTAAATGGACTGTTTTGATTACTTTGTATTCATGTTCTTGTTACTATTCTCAGGACAAAATATTAGGCATAGAATATTGCCCAGTATCCCAGGAGTTGATTAAAAATGAGAATTCAATTATATTCTTCTAGTGTCAGCCAGCAAGAAGAAATACATGCTGAAAGTAACTGAAATTAATACCAGAGGGAAACTAAAGCACTAAGTACTATGACAAACTATAAACTTTAAATCAACAGAAAGTATGTAAATAGGATTTGGGCTCCAAAGGCCTCTCATTCATTTGCTACTTCTTTCAAAACCCCAGCCAAAGGTCTGGTCTCTCATTTAAACTGGATATATATGCAGGAAACTTAAGAAGCCATCAGAGACTTACCATCATCATCAACTGTAGCTTAATTATTGAGTTGCACAGAGAACTACATTCTATTTCCAAAGCCTTCAGTCCCAGAGTCCTTTTTTTTCATGATTTAGAGTTATTTTACATCTCTTTTGGTGACCAACTTCATTATACCCCTTGAGTGTTATTTGGGCTCAAACTATAGCATTTCTAGCTCAGCTAGAAATAGGAAGTTTGAATTAAGCATATTTTAGAAGTAATTTTAATGGTGCCCACAAAGACTTTTTCTGTCTTTTGGAAAGTGTTTTCCCCTCATGCTCAATTTACCCATGTTTCATCTAAGACATTTACTTATGACACTCACTCTCCTTATACAGTGAAGATTTCTTAGACTTTTTACAAGTGTTACCATCTACCATAAGACTCCACTTAATGCAGTGGTCACTAATGGCATATATTTTACGTGAATACTAATTGGGGGAAGGATCATGCAAGTTTGGATTTTGTAAGATTCTTGTAACGGAGTCTGCAGTGTAGCTTTCATATGTTATCCACCCTCTTAATTCACAGAGATTTGCATAGAATTGGAAAAAAAAAAGGACAATCCACATACCTTTTTCTTTCTTGTACCTAAGGGTTTAGAAGGTAAATCAGGTAGGAGCTGAAAGTGCTAACAGTATATGGGGGGGGAAAAAACATTGAGACAAATTTTTGTTTCCTGGCACGCATTCATATTCACAACACGTGAAACTGGAATATGAAGTACTGTTTCTGAGAGAAGCCATGTTACATCCAGATTAGCATAACAACCCAAATCATGTGAAAAGCATCAGTCCCCAACACAAAGGTGTCTGTTTTCCCTGGGCCGCAGAGACTATGTGCAGGAAAGCCCCCTTTCCCCATGCTGAGAATCATGCCCTGCTGCTGCTGAGAAGCAGCTGATTCCTAAAAATGCAAAACTTCACCCCATCAAAACACTTAGAGAAATTCCATGAGTAACCAGAGAGAGAGAGAAACTCTGATCTAGCACTAGGTTTTAGACTCATTTTTGAATGGGGAGTATGGAACTGAGGGACAGAACCTTGCCCAGAATAAAGGGATGAAGCTGTGAGACAGTCGTAATTGGAGAGAAGGAAGGATGTCTTATCCATAAAATTTTACCTTTGTTGACAACAAAGATGAATATATTTGAGAGAAGAAGTCTAATTCAAATATTGGCAGCCTACCATCACTCAAGACTTCAGTGGGATGTGAAGCTTTTCATCTCGCTCAGCTTTGGTTGCTTCACTCTACTTCCTATCAACAATGTCCAAAAAAGTCGCTACCATCTGCCAGAGAAGCTACAAATTAGTTGATAGTCTCAATACAGATTTTATTTAGAGAGACAAACAGAGTAATAAAACTTTGCAGCCTCAAGCTGGCACTCTTCTTGGCAGCTGTGAATGGACCTGATAAATACAGAAAGCAACCCACCTTCCTAAATACAGAAATTGTTCAAGTTTGCAGGAATCATGACAAAAGATGAAGCACACAAGATTCTCTTCAGCAGCTACAGCAGCATGAGAAACCTTTCACTGAAAACCCAGGAAACTTGGAACAGAGTCAGTGGTTCTTATTTGACTTCTCCACACTTCCAGGACAGTAGCTCTGAAAGGCTGGAGTTGGATCCCAAACTGACAGGCTGACATTGCTTTGTCAATAGAACAGCATTGACTTTAGTGGCTTGCAATCAGGTGTGAAAGCGCTAATGGCGGTTTTCATCGCAGCTCAGCTTCTCAGACTTTAAAAACCTTTCCATTCTCTCCTCTCCTCACAAAAAGGAAGAAACATTTACAGATTTTTTTTTATTTTTTTTTTTTTTTTTATGGAGAAGTGGCTGGTTAGCAATGAGGATTTCAAAACAGCATTAAGCAAAAATTTTGTTTTATTCTCTGATTTAGAGTACATTAGAGCCACAAGCATTTTAACTTCCAGTTTACTATGGACTTCCCAGATTCAAAGGTGACCCTTTCKGTCCTTCCATTGGTCTAACAGGGCAGGAGGCCACTGAAATTTTAAAAGTCTTAAAGGTTTATTTTGAGATTTTCTATGTGTATGATCAGAAAATTGCTGCCTAGTAATAGAGCATACCTACCACTGTAAAACTAATCAGAAAATCTTTAAATTAGTCTTTTGACAAACATGCATTCTGAGGTACAACGGAATAGCCCGGGAAGCCAGCCACTGAAGGAGAGCATGGTTTGCTTGTAATGTTTGTATTCAAGATTTATTAAGTAGAGGGATGTCTGTTATGAATAATGAATTGTGGCATTCCCAATTCCTCCATCCTTGCCACTGTTCCGTGATTGTAACAAACCTAATCAAGCTGGGTTCTCTTCACATCCTTTTCAGATTAGTCTGTTCTTCTTTGGGATAGGGAACCACGGGGAACAATTTATGGCCCTGGTCTTGGAGGGTACACTTTTACAAGGCTGAATCCAAAAGGTCATACATTTCAAGAATTCAGTGTGGTTAGGCTGATACTCCTTATAGCAGACTTAACATCTCATTTTGGGCTGGCAACTCATATCCTATTTAACAACAAAACAAGACAAAACAAAACAAAACAACAAAAAACACCCACTCACACCTTCTTTACAGATGCTTGTTTTCCAGTGTCCTAAAAACCTATTTAATTTTACTGACTATGCAGTCTGATGGAAACCTCTCTGGAAAATGCAAGGAGACTCAATGAAAAACTAAACTTAAAAGTGTGGTGGAGCTACACTCAAAAGCTCAGTGGAGAGAAAAAAAAAGTTATCTGGAAGAAAGTGAACGTGAAGGGACTGGTACTTTAAAGGAATTTAAAAGACAAAACAGGACAACAAACCTGGCAGTAAACCATATACAAAATGAAGTGAAACTTAAATGAGCCGCTTGGCCTTAAGGTTTTTAACTGGTTGTTTGTAATTATTCTCTGCTAGGGTACAGCTCTGTTTGCATCAGCATTTTGCCAGTTACCTACAGCTAAGTATTTGTAGATAAATAAATCACAGGTTTCCATTAAGTATTTAAGCTTGCAAGTTACTTGGCATGAAACACCCTGTGTTTTGTAGAATTAAAACAATTATTTAGTTGCTGCATTGTACATTACAAAATACAAAAGCATAACACAAATTCTTAGCCCCAGTTCATTAGAGCTCTTCAGACCATAACCAATTATAGAAGTTCAGGGGCTTGATGGTCAGATGTAAAGCTGTACAATTAATGAAAATAATAACTGAAGTCTGCATGGTGCCAGAAAGATACGGTTAATTTACAGTTCTGGTTCCACTCCTTACCTCTTCTCTTTGATTTAACGTATTTCTCAGGTGAACTTTTCCATATTTAGAGATCTGGTCATCTAAATCATTCACCTTTCATTCATTTATTCTGTCCTTCTGTCTATGTATTTCAACATATTGTGTGAAATTTTATACATTAATTGAGGTTGTCTGAAAATGTAACGTTTCCTGCTATCATCTAGTGTAAAAGCACATTAAGAGTCATCTCTGTAAGCTTTCCATATGTTTAAACCTTTTAGAACATCCCTGTGCTGGCCACGTTTGAAGAATCCATGCCTATGGAGTGGAGCAGAGAATTCAGGATCCAATGCAATTTTTGTAAAAATTGAAAACATACATAGGGCACTGAAATATATATTGGCTTAAATATATATTAAAATTGGTATTAACATTAACAGCTCAGTATAGAAGTGCTAATTTCTTGCCTCATTCCCCTTTGGTTTTACAGGGACCTGCAGTGACTTTGCATTCCTGAAAACCAGGGTTAAGGTATATCAGGCTGGGCACCCACAAACAATCAGGAAATGGTTATGAAATGTAGATCAATGCAATTATTGAAAAAGAATGTGGCCAGCAATAGCTCATTTGTGGTTTAAAATACGTTAAGTATATTCCCGCGTTTAATGAATACACTCTTAGGGTTGAGGGGTTGAAGCTGATATTTAAGATGTTGAACATACTATATCTCTGCAGCAGTGTCCAATAGGCGTGTTTTTATTGAATAAAAGGTTGCAGCCACTCGTCTCGTTACACTGATTTTGTTACTACCTATATCTCAGTACCCCTCCTCCACCTGCTCTATAAAACAACTGATGTTCATCTGACACACATAAGGTATAAAGATGTAAGAAGTCTGACACAATTTTGCTATTCTAAAACCAGACCAATCTAAAAAACAAAGCAACATTAATTTATTGATTTGAAATATGAATTTAATAACACAATTGGGCAATTGATCAATATTCTCCTATTTTCCCTCGATTAACAAAAAAAAAAGGCTACCTATATAGCATTATTCTGAACAGTCAGGGAACTTCCGATCTAAATAGCTGTCATCAGATACTTGTCACGTAATAAAAACTATGAATATTTTGATACTAAAATCAAAACTGCAATTATACTTTTAACTATGACTCATTCCTGATTTAGATTGTTGTGATTAAGTATGTGTCTTTATGCATACAAATTATATATTCAGTTTGCAGATTGTGTGAGAATTAGGACATCCTAGCTAGACACTATTGCTGCTAAGTGCTTGGACTTTGTGAGTGATGTTCCTGGCAAACACTATGGTTGCTTCTTGAAATCTTTCATTATTTCTGAAACAAATTTGGGAGTTTGGAAGTCTTTATATAAAAAAATGGATAGACAATGCCTGTATATTCTCATCTACTCATAAATATTTATTCTTTTAAAGAAAAACTTGGTAATCACAGTGAATTATTTCCCTGAGCAAAAAGTTCCATGTGGATGGTTGAATGAGTGAAAAAACATTTTTGTGGAGGAAATAAATTGAGAATAGGTGGTTTCACAACTCTACTCAAACCAGTACTACCTATCATACTCAAAGGAAACACAATTTAAATAAATACTGCAAAGCAACACAAATATAGCAACTTACATAAACAAATCAATACAAGCAGACAGCTATTACCAGACTGAATGTAAACAGCCCATTTTATAAAGAGAGGTTGCTGCTACACCATTGACCATTACCTATCCTTAAACAAAGAGGGACAGAGTTAAAAAGATATTGAATAGCATTACTCCTATTTAGGCACCTACCTACCATTGAAAGGAATGAGATTTTAGGTACCCATTAGGATTCAGACACCTTAAAATCTTCCTGGTCCTCTCAGCAAGTTGTTGGCGCAATACATATCATCAGGGTTTTCCTTGGAGTTACTTCTTTTTTTACATGACAGATGGAGAAAAGAAACAAACAACCCCCACAGCAATAGTCCAGAAAGGCACGCTCTAGAGAGGGTTTGTGCCAGGGCAGTGGTGCCTTTAGGACGTCCTGGTCAAGTCACCAGACTGTCTTGTCCCAGGCATACCTTTAAATACCTCCTGTTCATGCCCGCTTGGCAATGGCGTCCACAACCCAGAAGAGCAGCGAGGGATAGTAAGACCACAGAGCAGCCGAGGATTACACCTCATCCTGGTGCGTTTGGCACACCCTGTCAAGATGTCAGGCAGAGGTTGCAGAGCAGGGACCACGAGGTAGCTGGTTAAAGCCATGGGTTTATCAGCAACTAGAAGGAAAGTACTCAGGCAGTGAGAAACTGAGAGGGCTGCCCGCAGGGCTGGGAAGATGTCCTGCAGAGTACAGGGCAGAGGACACATCTCACCGGCCTCCCACAACTCCCCTTAGAACCAAAGCCCAAAAATCAATGGCCACTTCCAGCAGTAAAACAACTCAGCTAAACAGTATTATTCCAGACCCTAGCAATACCTAGGTATACTTAGCTAAAGAGAGGATTTTTCTTCAGACTCTCTACGAGAAGAAGAAATGAAGTGCTTTTCATCCTCACCTGTAACAAAGGAGGCTCAATTATTCCCTTCTTTGAGCTACTTTCTGCAAGAGCAAGAGCTTTGGTTCTCAAGTACTCACCCATACAAACATGCATCCTAATCTGTGTTTGTCACTGTTATTTTTAATATGTAAGCCAATTATAGTTAGCTTTAAATAGAGAAGCCTAATGAGAAAATGTATCCCATAATTAAAAGGGAAAAGAATCAAGAACTTCCTGCCAATATTAAATCTGCTGATTTTACAGCAAGGTTGCCTACTCTTTTCTTCCATCTCTATATTTAAATTTTTGTGGTTTTTTTTCCCCTCTTAATTAAAAAAAAAAAAAAGTTAAGATATTTACTGAGGATTTCTTGAGATAAAGTTTTCCATGTAGAAACTTTTGCAGCTTTTTCCATTGCTGATTTAAGTCTTTACATATTCCTTTCAAAACCTCAGTCTTGTAACAAGGGAAAATATGTTTCTACACTGGCAAGAGCCCAATTACACATTCTAAATACTGTACATAGTTAAAGTATAGCACACCATTTTAAATTCACTGGCTGTCCATTTATTAAGATTAAATATACATTTAAAGGAGAAGGCTATCTAAGTAAAGATCTATTTCACACACCACTTTGTTCCAGACACAAAACTGTAATTATCTCAAGACTCCTATTTTGTATTAATATAGCCCTGTCAGCAAGCCAGAATGTTTAGTATGCACTGCTCCTTTGTAGGCGTAGTAATGAAGAATTGCCTGCCATTGCAAAACATGTTAAATTCCAGTGTTTCCATATGGTAAGATACCATGTCAAAAAGGTTTCAGGGCAGTATTTTACGCTCCATTTCATCTAGCCAAGCTCTCTGCATTTGAAGACCCATGCAAAAATGTCATTCACAATAATTTGTGTAGATGCTCAAAATTTCTCACCACATTTTCAGTTGAGCTCCTTTTTGATTGGTTTACGGAAAAAAAAGGTGGAGATTAGAATTGGCTAAAGAAGTAAATTTCAAGTCTCCAGCTAAAAATAGATTTTTAAAATAGAGTTTACAGTTAAAATATATATCACCCCATATAAATAATGAAAGGATAAGACATGAAATGGAATTGTAAGTGAAATTTTATGATGTTTTATTTCAGAAGTACTGAAATGCACCCAGTCAGTGCTCCAGTGGAAAGCAGCCACTGGACTTCCCAGGGGACTGGAAAGTAGAACAGCTCTGATACATGCAAGATTTCCTCCACATCCTCCATGAGGAGGTTGATGTTCAAGTCTCTGGCTTTACTGAGGCAGAATGGGAAATTTACCCCAAAATCTCAGCTGAATCCTACGTTCAGAGTTCACAAGCAAGTATCAAGAGAATGCCGTAATCTGATTATTATTTACTTAATAGTGAACAAAAACTTGGACTGCTTCCCAGGCAAAAGTTGTCATACATCCCAAAGAAAGCTTTTGGTTATTGATAAGTGGTTTTTGCAAACCTAATGCCTTTAATGCAACGAACCCTAAGGCATTTAACTGACTCTACTGCTGCTAGCTTTAGAGTCATGAACTCTTAAGTATGGTGATACAGGTTGTTTCCGTGGATTTAATGGCTAGAATGACTTTTATTTTAAACAAAAGTTGAGATGGAGGACAGAAAATGGGGAGAGTAAAAGACAAATATTGACTTTGTAAAAAAGCAATCTGATGTGGATTTTTTATGGAAGAATTCAAGCATGATTTCTCCAGTTCAGATAACCATTACTTCTAGCACCTTTAAAAGCTTTCAGTGTATCTTGCATGACTACAAGTTCCCTTGTCAGAAGAGTCCCTCAAGCTCATGTCAAAGCATGAATCTTTATTTCAAACTAATATTTTCCAGTCAACATAACATTCTCTTCAAAAAGAAAAAAGGAAAAAAAACCTGAAACAAAACCAAATTATTTGCCAAGTTATATAAACACAGGTTTAGATTCATTTTGCTTTGACATTTGTTAAAAATAGATGATTTTGACTGATACGACAACATTATAAAAAAGAATTAACTAATTATGTAGAATATGAATTAAGGCTAATAAGATTCAATTACAGAAAACATGTTTACAGCATTTACTTGAGCTTGCTACCACACAAGCTGTTCTACTTCTTAACTGTTCTGAGAAATATAACATCAACACAGTCATGTTGTCCTGTTATGGTCTCAACTTTGTGCATTCCACTGAACTCAATGAACTGGAGTTGCAGTTTTGAGTAGAGACAGACAAGAAAAATATGTAATTTTAATGATGCAAAATATAATATGATTGATGCTTCTGGCCACCTCTAAAAAGATTTTTTTTCTTCCTAACTTGACAAGTACCACTTGTCCCTCTCTTATTTGTTCAATGCTGCTGCAAAAATCTTTTGCTAGTCTGTTTTTCTGGTCACCTTTTCTCTTAGCTGGATGCAACTTGTCTGGAGAATGTTCTTAGGAAAAGGTCTCAAATCATTTAAGGAATATGTAAACTTTTGATATAAGTAACACTAAAAACTCCTTGCAGGCCTGAAAAATCACGTCTATTTTCATAGAATCATAGGACCATAGAATCATAGAATTGTTTAGGTTGGAAAGGACCTTTAAGATCATCGAGTCCAAAACGCTAACCTAACACTGCCAAGTCCACCACTAAACCACGTCCTTAAGCACCACATCTACACGTCTTTTAAATATCTCCAGGGATGGTGACTCCACCACTTCCCTGGGCAGCCTGTTCCAATACTTGACAACTTTTTCGGCGAAGAAATATTTCCTAATATCCAATCTAAACCTCCCCTGGTGCAACTTGAAGCCATTTTCTCTTGTCCTATCTCTTGTTACTTGGGAGAAGAGACCAACACCCACCTCGCTACAACCTCCTTTCAGGTAGTTGTAGAGAGCGATAAGGTCTCCCCTCAGCCTCCTCTT